>JAOVYW010006604.1:25236-40509 GCA_025775045.1 Hiodon tergisus
GTGTGAGTGTGTGTGAAGGCACGTGTCTGTGCATGCGTGTGTGAGTGTGTCTTTGAGCACCAGGAGGTGTGCCCAATGGGGCAGCAGGTGCTGAAGCACCCTCTGAATATATTCACTAATCGGCTTCATTCTAAATTCATAACTTAGACTGGCAGGACTGACTCAGCTCAGCAGTTTGGGAAAGTACTAGCCCTCAATGTTAATATTTTAAAGACAAATACAATACAGATACTAGTATTAGACAAAGATCCTACATACCACAGTGAGACATGGTTAAAATTAATATTGAATAAAGAGGAGCAAAAACTGTTGCAAAACTTTTCTTTTATACTCCCTGGTGTTGTGAAGTGAAGGAGCAGAGGCCAGTTTGTAGCGGTTCAGAGAAGTACAAGCCTAAACCTTGTGAGGGTTGGAGAGATGACGGCAGTTCGCACGAGAGCCATCTTCGCGACTGCAAAGGACGCAAATTTACAGTGCTAGTGATCGATGTTGCACACGCCTCCAAGACTGGGGCTCAGTAATTGGAGGGGCTGATTTTGCTTTTGGCTGGGGGAGCTTTGGTGGCGCGCACAAACCTGCCTCAGAAAAATGCCACAAAATTCACATTGCATCACGCCATCCCGTCGCAAGGAGAAAGAATTTCCATTGTTAGACTTCATCCGTTGATACAGCTGAATACAGACATGCATTCACCCCTCTCTGCCTGGGGCCACTCAAAAGCACATCTGGGACGAGCTGAAGCTGACACATCCTCCGTCCGCTTTAATTCCGCTTGGCCAGACGATGGAGTGTCAGCAGAAGACTGCCTTCAAAAGGAACGGCTCGCAACTTCCTCTGGAACAGGATCCACCAAAGGGGAGGCGCCTTGTCGTATGCGACAGTCAACATTAACACTGTACTGACCCCAGCACCACAGCACCGCTGAGTGAGAGGGTCTGTGTCAGCATTAACACTGTACTGACCCCAGCACCACAGCACCGCTGAGTGAGAGGGTCTGTGTCAGCATTAACACCTTACTGACCCCAGCACCGCTGAGTGAGAGGGTCTGTGTCAGCATTAACACTGTACTGACCACAGCACCGCTGAGTGAGAGGGTCTGTGTCAGCATTAACACTGTACTGACCCCAGCACCGCTGAGTGAGAGGGTCTGTGTCAGCATTTACACTGTACCAACCCCAGCACCGCTGAAGGAGAGGGGCCGTGTTCAGTACAAGATAATCACTATCACCGTATGGCTACAAAATACACGCATTGCATCAATATCCTATAAAGCCAAGTTAACAAAGTACTCAAAGGCAACAGGATTAAACGTACGTTTTTCTGCTTTCAGTCAAACTTGACCGCTAGGTATACAAGCATGACAGGCGCGTCTGAAGAAGGCTGTCAGCTGACCTCTGCTGTTGCCCCGCCCTCACATCCTTGTTTGACACACAGGTATCCAGCTCATATTCTCACAGGTGTCCAGGTCAGCGACTCTCTCCGGGACTGCCCAACGTTCTCTTTACGGGATCAAGGCAGTGGGCACTGTCGGAGCGCACATCTGACGTCTGAGTGAGTCAGTATCCTCCGCTTTTATTCACTAGAACTACCCTCGCAGAGAGCGGGAGGTGCGTGTGTAATTTCCTTCCCTGTCTGCGGAGGAAATGAGCACAGGAGGAGAGGAGGCGCAGCCAGGAGGAGTCCTGAAGTATTCAAGGTTTCGTTTCGTTTTGTCTGTCGCTTCCCGCTCAGTTGGCGAACTAGGGTATCGCGCCGGTCGCCTGACAGCCGTCTGCTCTGAATGCTTTGAAAATCGCCACCTAAAAATACAGATGGGCGGGGCTAAGGAAACACTTCAAAATACTAAAAGAAGCACAAATCTTCTTTTTTCTCTTCTCCTTTGCGTTAATCAGACATTAAGCACAGGCTGCGCCTGCTTGGAGGTGATGATGAGGGCACCAAAACTCCAGACAAAAGCAATGCTTGATGCAGAGCAGGAGGCTAATGACCTCTTTATCACACCAAGGCTCCAAAAACCTGGCCTCCGATTCCACAAGACAAACTGTGATCAGCAGCAGTCCGTCCATGGGGTGATGTCAGATCTGTGCAACACCACAGCATGCCGTTACCATATGAAGCAAGAGCTAAAACTGTACCATTACTTATTAAATATGTGGGCTAGACCCGGTCACTTTTTATCAAATGTGGAAGATTTCTGAATTAACCAGATTTCACTTTTATGTCCATATTTCTGTTCTTCGTTGTATACTATTGTATATGAATATATAAGCTAAATCTTCTAAAGTCCAGTAGCAGGCTGCTCAAATGTAAATGTCAGCTAATTTTACTGACTTGTTGAGCTTCAACTGAGGGACATGGTTGTGCTTAACTGATCCGTGTTTGGTTTGAGGTCTTGACAGCCACTCTGTTACGACCTCTCTCCCGTGCTTCCCCTCGGCTTCCCTCGTCTTTCCGCATCCAAACAAGCCGGACACAGTGACTGATTTTTTTTTTTTTTTTATCTGTTCCACCCTCAAGATCAAACAGCTACAACAAAGCCACCATTTTCTTTGAAGCAACTTTTTTCTTTTTTTCTTTTTTTTTTACGACCAAGACCCAGAGTAGAACAGACCTGTAGATTATCATACTCAAAGATCCAGGCAGGGGGGAGCCCTCCACCACAGCGGGAGCCCGCCACCCCCACCCCCGAGATGCCCTGCTCCCCCAGCCATGACAGGCTGGATTCTGCCACGCATGGTTACACAAAGCCGGCCAGAAGCACGCCTTCCTGCCCCCAGCAGTCCTGATCAACGCAGCAGTACGTCTTCAACGCAACCCTCTTATTTCCACGACCTTCCGGCACAATAACACAATAACAGGCTTGGTGAGGACAGGGCTGTGCTGCCACAGAGCCCAGACTTAACTGCATGTCACACTTCCATCCATGCCCATTGCAGCTTTTTGTCCAATGTTAGCATTCTGATGGCATCAGACTGACTTCTTTGTGGACTTTCCAGAGTGGCTCGCATAGCCTACCGTTCTAAAGTTTCACCAGTTAATACATCCAGGTTTTTCAACGGATTAATTAACCTTAAATCCAGATGAATGTTTTACTCAATGCTCCTCTGCCGAGACTGAGCACCCGCGCTTAAAAAAAAAAAAAGGCCTGTTCTCCCAGACAGACAGGCCCCGGCCAAGACCGACAGACATCCCACTGACAAAGCAGGAGGCAGCCCCCCCCAAAAGAGGTGTCCCAAAGGTGAACAGACTGCTGTGTATTCACCCCACCGTGGCCCAAATTGTGTGGGGTAAAAATAGGGACGCCCCCCCCCCCCCACACACACAAACACTCACTCGAGACGCTTTTGTGTTGGCAGTTGGACCCGTTCTGCTGAGCGCAGACTGTTCGAGAGAGTTCATTAGGTCTGGCAAACAAGCCCCAGTTTGTGCCTCAATGAACAGCCCAGGGAAGAGGAAGAAAAATTACCACCACAAACAGAGTGTTCTGTTATCTAGGGTCTGCTGGAAGTGTGGGTCTCTAGATTTGACCAGTGTTTACGGATGACCTCATGCAGTCTTCTCCAACTTTCCAGCAGAGCACTGCAGAGCTAATACGATACCAGCTTGCCCTCTCCATCGTTTCCTGATCTTAAGACTCCACAAGCACACGGTGAAAAAAAGCCGACCAGTCCTTTCATCTCGTTAGCCGTTACACCTGCCGTCACCCTGGGCAGGGAATCGACGAAAACATTTACGTCTTCTCGTCGCCCCAAATGTCACAGAGCGACGTGACCTTTTACGGGCTTCAGCGAAGACGTCAAACTTTCACCACCCGTTCACATTTCCAGTAGCACCGAAGGCGCTAGGAGACGAAACGAGATGATAGGAGGAGGGAACCCGGAAGAACCCCAGACGTGCACGGACCTCGTCCACACGCTGGTCTTTCCGTCCCTTCTCATGGAACCAAAACCAACGGCAAACAGTGCACTGACTCCACCACTATAAAAATAGTCACAGCATTTAACTCACTTCCCCTCAGCCTAAAAAACCTTAATAAACCAGAAAATGCCCTGGATCACCCCTGCTATACTGCCGTTTTCCTCAACTGGAAGCTCTCATCTATTCTTCTCAAAGCTTCTCGGCTCCAGCTGCATCCTCAGTGTCAGCGATGGACACTGGCAGTGGACTGTGCAGGATGTCCTGCTGATGAGAGAAGGTGGACGCTTTCCGTCTACCATGAAGTTTCTTCCAAAAAAAAACATGCAAAAGATATACAAATGTCATAACATATCATAACGTAATGAAAATATTAAGATACTCTCCCAAGATGCCTTATCCATCATCATTCACAAACTTGAGCACAATCCTTTAAGAAATATCATTAACGTAAACTTTTAAGCCATAAATACGGTAGTGGTTAAACATAGAGACAGCAAGCTTTTACACAAGTCGAATGTGTAGATTCCTTTGGAAATTTTTCTTCCCAGCTTCACACAGTGAAGGGTTTTTGTCTTCAGGACAGAAAACAGATTAAATGAGAAACAGCAAATATCGGAGGAGGGAAACAGACAGCACGGGAAACAACACACAACGGTGGAGACACCCTTTGAGAACGCCCCCCCCCACCCCCGCCTCCGACGACAGCTCACCTTGATTGTCGCGGAGAGACGGAGCCCAACTCCTTTCAGGCGACTCAGAGGTATTCCAAATTCACAGTTATGCCCGTCGTTCCACTCAGTTCCGACACTCCCCTTTTTCCTGCTCCGCGGCAGACTGACTGACTGACTGTGTGTGTGTGTGTGTGTGTGTGTGTGTGTGTGATAGAGAGAGAGGATGAGTCCAGGAAGGGAGAGGGCCACAAGGAGTCAGTCTCTCTCTCTCTCTCTGCCTCTCTCTCTCTCTCTCTCTCTGCTGAAGACGGACTGCCGGCAGGAATGTCTGCTGCCTGTTTCTGAGCTCTGGGACCGCCCCCTGTCTCCCTTTTAACTGCCCGAGCTGCACACCGAGGAAAACACAGTTAACGCACACACTCGCACACACACACACGTCCGTGTTAAAAACGTGTGTAGACACAGATATAAATACACGACAGTGTTAACACACACACCTATGTCATTTTTAACAGGCGCGCGCGCAAGCACACACACACACACACACACACACACACACACACACACACGTCAGTGTACCTCAGACACAAACTAAACAAATCTGAATTAAATATTCACTCAGAATCAAAACTAAACACCTATTTCTCTAAGTAACAACAACATCCACAACTGCAGCAAGGTTTTGCATCAGGGAAGTTTAAGGCTGCCCTATGAACAGGTGAAACACAACAGCGCGGATATTTCTGCGCCCCGAGGTGCTCTAACGCACGTCCCACTATGCTCCAAAAAAGGAACGTGAGGCACCGTTGTCATAGCGCCGAGGTGTGGAGGTGGCGCGTTGTCCAGGGTGAAAGGAGAGCAGCAGACGCCAAAACCTTAACATACCTGCCTTTTAAAGAGCACTAACCAATTGGATTTTGAGTTCCTGGGTCAGTGGGCAGTCATTCATCTTAGCTGCTTCTGTTAAAACTCGCCTCAACGCTTCACAGCAAATCCAATCAGAATGATCAGGAAGTTCCGATATTCATTGGACTCTAATCCCAAGCCCCGCCTCCCAGGACCTACCAGGTGGCTTCATTTGCTTACAGTGTTTGTAAACATCCAGCATTCAGATGTTAATAAAGAGCAGTAAACATCACGTTGCTGAAAAACTGATTTGATTTGTTATTGGAGACCACTTTTGAAAGAAATACATCTAATTTTGGACAAGCAGTTATAGTTGACTCTTCGTGCTATCAGTTCTTTGCAAACAACATTGTTATAATTGAGAAACGCTAAAACGATACTAGCTGTAAAACGTTTTTGTTGTTGTTTTTGAACGATGGCCGTATTATGCATCAGGAACCCACAGCGATCTCTCCGACGTAAAGCATCATGCTAACTCAGAGGTTGTTTTTTGGGCTCACTTTCATTCATTGGGTGGAGTCAGCTGGCAATCTGAAACGCCGCTCTGCCAACCACCCAAATTGTGCCAAAAGGCTGTTAAAAGATCAAGGCCCACCCCCTAATTCCAAATGTTGGCCAGGTTCCAAGAAGGAATTCTGTGACTGACATCCTAAGTGTTAGCAGGAAGAGATTAGGTCCATGTATTTTTTGTGAGGTCTTATCAAAATCTTTGATTAAGGACGTGTTCCTCCATATCCCATTTCAAATTCAGTTTAAGGCGATTCATTGGCATGACTTACTCCAGCCGTATTGCCAACGGATTTACAAAACGTGACGATAACACAACAGCATTTAGAAACATAATGGACATATTTACCCAAGTATATAATGGGGCAAAAAATAAGTCTTATTTTTAAACAACATATAAAATACTCCCTCAGAAGAGTGTTTATTGTGTGTCTCTTAGGCTACGAGAGGCCTATTGGATTGTGTGTCCCTCCCTGAGTAGGACTAACAGGTTTTCTAGGTCTTTCACATTTGAAAACTGAGAGAATTTTTTTTTATAAATTTGTCCTTAGTTTTCATTGCAGTAGGATGAATTGTTTCTGCCTTGACCTCTCCTGTCTCACAGTAACCACAAAGCCTGGTTTCCCTAGACAGGTCAATGTTTGAATGGGAGTGACCTAAAGGAGTGACCCTAGTGACTTTTAGCGTGGTGTGGATGTCAGCGCCAGGTGCGGGGGTTCCAGTATTTTAGAAACAGCCGCCCTCCTGGGCTTTTCACACACGACAGTGTCTAGGGTTTGTCTAGGGTTTACTGGTGTCACTGGTGTGACAAAAAACCCGCCAGGGCCCAGTGACAGGCTCTGTTGCAGCTCCTAGATCAATCTGAGTAGAGTAGTTGTGTAGTATGAGAGCCAACTCGTTGACGTAGATGTTGAGCAGTGTTGGGCTCAGACTGCAGCCCTGTCTCACTCCATGCCCCTGTGTGAAGATTTCTGTTCTTTCATTGCCAACTTGCTGAATACATTGATTTTAGGATGCTATACACTTTACCCCCCACACCACTCCGAAGTTTACAAAAATCCTTTGTCTTTTTGTCCAAATGCACTTTAAAAATCTATAAAGCAGGCAAAGATATTTCTTTACTAGTTTGGTGGACATTTATTGGGGTGTAAATATGACCAGAAGTGAGGTAATTTGGTTAAAATCAGACTCAGGACACTGGTTTCCGAAACGAAGGCCAGTAATAATGCATTAATGATGCTTCACAAAACCTTCGCTAGATTACTGCTCACACAGAAGCCCTTGGACTTATTTTTTGTGGAATTTGACTCCACTTTTATGTATAGGCTTTCAAATTCTTCATTCCAGGTTTCAGGGAAAAGAAAGACACCTGCGTTTCCATTAGCGAGTCTCGCGAATCACACCTAGGGAACCAAACACTGGTTGTAGACGTGCCATTTTCCCCTTCACACAGCCTTCAGGCCAACTGATTGCCTTGCTGTCAATGGCCGTCTCCCACAAAACTGTAATAACAGTGTCATTATCCTAGCTGTGTAAATTAACAGCTGTCAGTACAGGTTGTAGCTCAGAAAGTTTCTCCATCTTCTGTGATTAAATACTCCCCGTGACCGTCTCAATGGGTTTTTCCATACCTTGACAGGCTAACCTGTGTTATCAGAGCCTTGTTTAACGTTCCTCGGGCTTGGTTTGCTCATATCTGATAGCTATATCAAGGTAGCATAAGAACATAATAATTATGCATGGCTGAGAGTAACAGTGAGACAACTTAAGCCTCCTTTTGATCTGGTTAAATAAAAAGGTAGAGGAAATGTAATCCAAGACCTATAATCTGAATATTATCATTGTTTTCATCTGTCCCTGATATAAACTTGGTTATTTTTCTCAAGAATAAAGATGTACGTGACCACGTGTAATCCGCATCTGGTCACAGAAAACAAGATGACAGAAAAATCCAAGCTTAAAACAATACAGATACCGAAAATATCATTCCACTTTCCAAATTGTAACTAGACAGAAGACTTGGCTCATTTTGCCATTACATTTTATCCACACAGGACATCAATCACTAGGCGACTACCAAAGGACAGACATATAGGGCACCTTCATCGGATGGAGTAGAGGGCACGGTGCCCATAATTCTAACGTAATCATGGTTGCACAGAAATCACCTAGCTGAATGTTTTCCCCTGCAGCTGGCTATCCCAGACATCCTGATTTTTCCGATGCCCCGCCCCCTACCCCGCCCGTTCCTACACTCCAACCGCCCGCAGATGAAGAGGAGGCGCGCTATAGTGCACTCGAACTGCCACAGGGCTACAACAGCCCCCGGCAGCTGAGAGCACTTACCATGCATTATTCACCCAAACCACAAGGCATTTTCAGTTCTCGTGAGCTACAAAAATAGACACGCACAAAACCCCCCCAGCGCGCTGTGCATTTCTGAACACGGTACGCGGGGATGCGTGCGTGCGGTACACAAGCCTTCCACCTTGCCCCTAACCGCGATCGTAAACGGACCACCACTGTGGATGATATAAAAACACATGGGTACCACATCGCTGGTAGAATGACCACTGAATAAAGACTTTCCAAGGGAAAGTCATACAAACAATGGTGCCTTAGTAACACAATACTCCCAGATATTAACCTGGCTGCACACTTTATTAAACTCTTTATTTAACCATCAGACAGATGCTTCCAGGAAAAACCTTATTGAGAACTGATTCATTACAAAGGTAATCAGCCTGCTTAACTCACTGCTGTGACTCCGATCTCATAATGCCCCCAATTTAATTTTACCAAACATTATTTTCTGCTTCAGGAGAACCTCAGGTTGATGTACACACGGCACATTAATGCAGCCATGAACTTTTGAGAAAAAATTGTTTTTGAGACAGCGAAAGAGCAAATAAAAACCACCACCACATGTGGACAAGAAAGATACAATTTCTTTGACATTACATTAATCTCACTAGCTATCAATGCAAAACATCCATTGACTGATCAAAACAAAAAAGTTTTAACAAAAACAAAAGCTTAATCCTACTATAATAGATTAGCAAGGTGCTGAATAATACATTCCATTCAAACCCATCACGTGTTAAACTCAACCTGAACCTCCCTTATTGCTTCATGGACCATGGCAGAGATTCCACCAAGAGAATATGGATTTAATGCCAACTGCATTTCTCGACCTCAAATATGTACAATGCACGAATGTGCTGCCTAATCCATCTGGTGCGTGCATGCTCATTTAAAGCAAAGATAAGGGAAAAGAAAGAAAGAAAAAAAATAATTCAGGAAATGTCAGAATGCTTTAGGGTCTAAATCATTACGCTTTCTAACTGCCCCTAATAAATGTCATTGGAAAGCAAGCCTTGAACTGAGGTAAAAAAAAAAAAAAAAATGATTAAAATTACAGTCAAATTACAGCATTTGTTATTTCTCCCCAAAAAATGCCTCTAGTGATTCTTGGAAATATTATTTCCGGTACAGTAGCATAGAAATTACAACCCAACAGTCGAGGCGATTGCTGCCCTGCGCCGCACATGCACCTCCCCCCTCTCCAGAAGCGGGTTCGAATCCAGCATTGGACAAAAGCTCCACTGATGGGTACATGTAAATGCTTTTTACAGATCTAAGAGGCGCTATCGGAAAAGTTCTCATCCCGTAGTATTTCAGTTTTTGTGAGTTTCCAACAACGTGCACTAAATTATGTAAACCAAGTACACTCTGGTACATTTTTGCACTCATAACCCTGAACTGAATGGCGGGATTCTGACCAGAGATATCAAATGGGATTTAAACAGCATCTCACTTTGAACTTCACAGAAGAAAAATGTACTTGCGTCCGTTTACCCTCGATCACAGTGTAGTTTATTATAGACAATTTTTTTAAAGTAAGAACTGACTTCAAATATGAACATGACGTACATTTAGCCGTTTCCAGCTCCGAAATTTGATGTTGTAAATGAGCACAATATCTTGATTCCATTGTCGTGGTCTAATTTAGCCAAAGCTGCACTCAAAAAAGTGTGCACTCACTGGTTACTAAGACTACGTGCTGGAAGTCCCTCCGTTTCCGCTAAATAGAAAGGCAAAAAGAAAAATTGGTATAGTGTTGATTGTTAAATAATTTTCCATCAAACTGCCACCAACATTTAAATGGGCGTCTTCCTCAATATAGGGCAGACCGGTCCATGCCTTAGGAACAGCAGTGGTTAAGCATCGGTGTCCATGTGGGTTCTAATCCCGCAGTGTTTACGGCTACCTGGTCTGGAACACTTCAGTAAATAACCTAGACGGGTTAAGAAAATCTGTGCATTTGTGTCGGGGACCCTGCAAAACACAAGCCAGAACCCAAAATCCTGGCATGAGCTTTGAACATCACCCTGTTCAGTTAAACATGGCATAGAGGCTACACCGGGCCGCAGAAAATTTGTGCGTTGTTATTAGAGCTCACCAGAAGGCCGGCGGCCGATTAATGAGTAGCAGTCCAAAATTGCGCATTGGTACCACTTGGGCACACATCCCATGCTGTACAGTAATTAAGGACTCGACTGAGAATTATAAATGTTAAGAAGAGAAAGTCCTTCGCGCCAGCTCATTTGGGGTCAACTTGATTATCCAGTGCACATTGTGCAGTTTTCCCACAGAGGAGTTTAAAAACCGTGTGACAAAAAAGAATCCCTGGGGACGACCTACACAGATGCTCTAATGTCCTCACCGGTCCTAACCCCAGCAGCACAGACGAAAAGAAAGCCCTCCTTGTCCTTTGAGGGAGAGAAACAGATACATCTCACAAGACAAGGCTGGCATTTGGCCCATTTGAAACAGAGCTTTAAACAAACGCAACCACTTACAACTGGACAATTACCATTTTGCAATAGTGCCTCCCCCCATCAAATTAGTGAGTCTGTGACTGAACAGGAGTAAGGGGTAAAGACACATCCCAGTGCACTGTACTCACGCCTTTAACCCCCCGAAGCCCAGCGTCATTGCGTTTGTTTACAAAATTACTGCACCTATGTGTGGGATCCATAACAGTGATCTACCATTTCATTACCATCATGCCGGCAAGGCATAAAAAACATCCCGTCTTCCTCTATTTATAATACCTTTAGAAAAAACAGCCACAAACTCAGTTCAACAGCTCATTTGATTTCCTTTCCTCCTGCAGCCTCTATAGAGGAATCGTGTATGTCAAGGTCAGGTCAATGGCCACATTATCGGACTTCAGCTGTATTTACCCCAGATATGTGCCAAGAGAGTCAAACGAGAGCCAAAGGGCAGAGCATCCCAAACCAAATTCTGGAGGACCGCCAACCAGGAGCTCCTACCTGAAAAGCAAAACATCCACCCGAGACTGTATGAAGAGTCTGCACAAACAGGGTGCCCCTGGGACCAGGATTGGGAACCCTTGATCTAATGAAGTGTCAGAGATAGACAGAGAGAATGCACCATATGACACAGCAGAGGTGGGGTTGGGGTCTAGATTTGGGGTCAACTCTTAATACAAGAATGGACATAAATGTACTTATATGGGGCATTACTGCAGTACACTTTGTAAACGTGCCTGTTCCCAATTTTTTAAAAATCACATATAATTTTTTATAGTTTTTTCTGAAATAACAGTATAATATTTAAATAAAAAATAAAGGTTCTGTCTATTCAGTACGAAGACCAAATGTTTCTGTTTCTAAAGGAAAAGGCGAAAACAACTACTTGCTGTGCTGGGTTGTTCGTTTCTCGCATTCATTATTTACGATTCCGCTGCAAAAGCCGCAATACTGGAAACATAGCAGCAAACATGGAGCAAAAAGGTGCATGTTGGCATCTCTGGAGTGAATACTTACTATTGCTTTTTTATAGCACATGACGCGATACAAAATGCAGAAATACGAGCCAAGGAAAGTTTATTTCTGTCTAATGTGCATCATAAGGTTTTCCGTGCCTAGGCTGTAAAAGCTACAATTACTTTAATTAATCTGAAATTCTTTTAATATTAGCAATAGACGGGCATGGCTAATACTTAAGAGTATTAGATAAACGGTTTTGAGAACAGATAAAATTTGAGATTTATATTAAATGTTTTTTTTTCTAAATTAAGAAATTTTAGACACGCACTGTATTCATGCCCCCAGAAATAACCGTGCTAGCCCCGCTGCTGACCGACTGTTCGTAACATGTGAAATTAACGCCACCTTCTGGCGCGGGAAAACAGCAGAATCAATCTCGAAGCTTCGATTTTCTGAACAGTGAAGAGATAACCCACCTGTTTTCGATGCGATCCATCCAAATTTGGATCTATCCAAATTTGATATGCAGTTAACCCTCTCAATAAAGCAACCACCTGGGATTTAATAGACTAGGTGACACACTGACACTTGCCCTCTAAATTCCTGGGCACTTTCAAACTACAACTTAAATCTCTAAGCATTATGTTACACAACCCCTGCTAATATACAGGAGCATCTTGCTTGTTACAAAACCCTAAACCACACACTCAGAATTAGAACTGCACGGTCATCATCAACCAAAAATTCTGGCATCAGGTCACGCAAGAACAGAAGTCTTTCCCTATTAAATACTGGAAGAAATCTTTGGTTCCAGCTAGTTTTGAATGACATTGAAAATCTAGGAATTAAAACTAGGTGTCCATTTTACTGGTGTTTAATACCCTTTTTCATATTTACCTTGGTCTTCACCTGAACATTTTGTTCTGTGCCCAGCCATGTAGTGCTAAAAAGCAAGCCATGACAGCTAGCTAACAGCAAAGGGTGGAAAGAAAAACTAATCACAATTAGGTAAATTAATTGACAAAATAATAATCAGCGGGTATTTTAACATGCAAGGACCCTACACAAATCGTTTGTACAACAAGCCCAAGCGTTATCACATTGTGTGGGACTCCGTCTTTAATGCAAAATCCTTTTTGTGGAATTTCTATCTTAAAAAAGGATAAACACGAGGAAGAAGAGCTTGTTTCCATGTGGCAAATCAGTTGATTTAATTAAGAGGCAGCCTGAAAACCCACAGGCACTGTGGCCCTGGAAGACCAGGCCTAGAAAAATAAAATGTTAAGAAAACACATATACCCTACTTTCTGGGCCAGATGCATAGTTAACCTGTTATATGTAAAAACATGTACTCAAAATATAATATGAAAATTATAATATACATTGCTCAGTTCCCTTCCTTTTCTGCCCTACGGTGGCATGACTGTGCCAAAAACGTCAAAACGTCTCGCCGTTCAAATATGGCTAGCGCCACCCTGTTACATTTGTGCCTACTTGTTTGTTTGTTTGTTTGTTTCTCCCTGGGGGCCAAAACTGGCACGTGACTCACGAGGCAGAGTGATTTTGGGAAAAAGGACGCACAGGAACACCTTGTGCCGAGGGGAATCTGCAAGAGGTGTCTGACAGTGGAACCAGGACTTGGGGGGGGTTAAGGCTGGTTTAAAGTCACCAGCTCCACACCCTCATGCAAGGCCTTTCAAAAGAGATAAGCGCAACCAGACAAATTAGCCACTTTTCATGGTCACTTTGGAAGAAAAGGATGAAATAAATGACTTGACTCTGTGGGGGAAAATTGCAGGTCAGCCTTTGACCTTTAGCTTGACCCCTACAGCCTTAACAGGAAGGACGGGGACGTGAACCTCACAAACCACCATTATATATATATATATATATATATAAAAATAATGTCTAGTGAGTGTGTATGTGTGTATAGATTATTATACATGCCGAATGTTGTCATAGAATTGTATATTTTGATTTATATATATATAGTATATTTGATTTGAAAGATATTAAGTTTTAAATAAATTTATATTTAATTAGGATAATTCGATAGTCTTAATGTCGTAAAGTCTGATAACGTATTGTAAAACGGACAGAATTTCTATCACCCCCAGGTCTGTCAATCTACCAGAGCATTGTAATGATGCAACGCGGTTTACCAAAAATTCTCGTCACCGTTCAAGCGCCTTAGAGACTTACTTGAGAGAAAGCCAAAAGACCCACGTGGCACGCAATCTCTAGTGTGCCAGTAAACACCCAGGGCAGTGACAAAAAAAATTCGGTCTTCGGCGTTTGTGATATTTGGCAAATATACATACACTAGTAATACTACGCTCTGCAGAAACTTTAAAGTTTAAAAGCTTTAAAATGTGTTAACCTCGCAGTATTGTTTGGAGAAATATTTTAAATTCCTTGTTGAGAAGCAGATCATTAACCAATTTTTTTTTAACTCAAGGATATCAAAGGTGTCAGTATATGCACCCAGGGAAAGTACGGTGGATTTCTTTAGTATGTGATCATTTTATAATACATTCTAATCTACACAACATTTGCACGGCACAATAACATAATTCTGAATAACCAGCTATTTATTATGATTAAAATAACGTGTATTTTAGTCCTATTCTAACCAGCGCATGGAAATGTTTAACAAAATGTCCCTAAAAGTCTTTTAATCTAGTTAGTAATAGACATTTTTAGTAACCAGGCTTAAAACGTAAACCAAAGACCTTACTTACTCTGTTCACTTGACGAAGACTCACCCGTGTGGCAGCGCTAGGTAGTGCTGATAAAATGACCGCCACGTTCAACTGCATCCACCTCTATGATAGTTGATCTAGTCACCCGATTAATTAACCCGTGATTAGGTTGAGGATTAAGTTAATTTAAAGCATTTTTTTTTTAAAATCAACTCGATCAAGGGGTGGCTAGAGATTCTGGTTGTAGTTTTGGTGTTTGTTCCACTCAAACCCTTTATCACTGAATTGAATAATTTATTAATAATTAAGATGATTGGTTGCGTGGTAAAGTATATTCTGGTGAGATTAAAAGGAGGGGTCTAATCTGGTGAAGTTTGGAAAGCGCTACTCGTTGTAAAAGGCACGGACTATGTCGTGTGCCTGCAGCTGGGGGCGCTTTCTAAAAATCCACAACCGGTGTAATGTCGAATACATCTCCGACATGTCACGGCAAGTCTGCAGCTATGGAGAGACAGAAACATCATATAGCACTTGATATTTTACATTATTATCGTTTTTCCCTTTGTCAGCTATTTCATAATACATATAGCCTATGCGAACTATGTTTTTTCCAGAATTATAGGGCGAAGCGTTTTGGGAAATGTTTCTGGTTAAATGGATGCCTTCACTCAAAAAATAATGTCAGAATTCATGGTCTGTTTCGGAAATCTAACGTGCAAAAAATTGCGCATCTTTATAAATAAATTAAATTTTGCGTTGATTTGACGACGC
>JAOVYW010006605.1:0-11401 GCA_025775045.1 Hiodon tergisus
ACTGAGGGATCACAGGTCGTTAAATACTGTTTGTAATTAGCCTGATCCTCAGCCGGTGCTGATGGGCGTGCCCGGACGTCTCCCGTGCGTATTCTAGACGGACGCGTGGCACACTGTTCTTGTACCCAAGGTCTGCATCTTCGCTTGCTTTTTTTGGGTAGACTCTCTTCTTGTACTCAAGGTCTGCAGTGGTTCACAAGAGACAACCCCTGGTCTTATCATCAAACATTGCCAGGCATTGTCTGAGAGACGGGACCCAGAGTTTGTGATCAAGTTTTGCCTAGTTTATTATAAATAAAATATAAAAATATAACTGCAAGCAGCAATGGGGGGCCAAGCAGTTAAAATGACTCAAAAAACACTTTAGGCATCCTCAGAACAGGGTTCAGGGTAAATATGCCAAGTCTGATGTGAATGCATCAAAGATTTGCTGAAATACATCACCTCCTGTTTTGGCCGCCTATTTCAAATCGAAAATCTGTTTGAAAACTTTTGTGTGGCTTGGTCTGAAGATCATCTGTGCCAAATTTGGTGAACATTGGAAAAAACGTGTTTTCTTCAATCAAATGAAGTTGACTCATGCCACCCCCCTCCTTATCAAACTCCACTGGCTACCTGTTGTTGCTCGAATCCACCACAAGATCCTCACCCTCACTCACCAAGCTACCTCTGGTTCAGCACCTGGCTACCTACGCATGCTAATCTCAGTGTACAACCCCACTAGATCCTTATGATTCTCTACTGCCAGATGCATAGTGGTCCCTCCCCTACGGATGCGAAGATCTTCTGGGCGACTCTTCTCAGTACTTGCACCAACATGGAGGCCTGCACCACCTTCAAGAGGAAACAAGAATTCATAAACACCAAAAACTGTATTCAGTCTTTGCTTACAATGCCACAAATGAAATTCTAAATATTCAGCAGGCTAACATAGGCAGTATATTTCCATGTATTTTTGCAGCTCCAGAGGTAGTTTTGACATGAAGCTGGAGGAGACCAGCGTTAGCCGGTTATAGTCCCCGGACCGGCCTCAGCAAAAACAAGGTTGCAGGGTAAGAGCCACACAGACTTCACCTGACTACCTTCTCACTCAGTGATGCTTCGTTAGACTTAGGTATAGTTCATTTTGGAATGTGTTGTGTCGTATGTCTTGTATGTTTATAATAAATCCAGACTCAATCTGAACTCAATTCCTCCTAAACAGAGTGAAGACGTTTTTTTCATCAATAAATTACTTCACTAATTTCACATTTTTAGGATTTTCTTACATTGATTTTATGATGTCGTACACTTTGCCCTCTTCACCACTTTGAAGAAGTTTTTAATAAAGTTTAACAACTAAAACAGAATTAAGAAATGATATATATATATATATATATATTTGAGTATTTTGTTCTTAGGTTTGTATTTCTTTGTAAAGGTTTTTTAAAATGTGTTTTTCAAATGTTTTTTCCCCTTTCTTCCCCACATAACAGTCATGGAACAATTAACCAGTATCGATTGGACATTATTTACAATAATTATGTCTCTCTGTGCCAGCCAGCCGAGGTTGTTCCTCTCTGCCGGGTTCCTCTCAAGGTTCCTACCTACTTAGGGAGTTTTTCTTTCCCACCATTGCCCGAGGTATGCTTTCTTGGGGTGCCGGCCCCGGAAATATTGTACCATTATTTATTAATGTACTGAAAATGCAAACATTTTGTGTTTCATTCTTTTCAAGTCATCATGTTGGAAAAACTGTTGTTTTAAATTTTCTCCTTGAGCCAAGTCCTGTTTATTGGGAAAAGAACAGCTTTACGAGCTCCATCTATGAAAAGCATATACAGTAATTAAGTTTGCAATATACATATGGGTTAAGATATGGAACTATTCAACTGGTTTTTATGTTCAACATGCCAGTTGAGGACGCACAAAGAGTAATCAAACCCAGGGACTGAGATTTTCTGGTTTATGGCCTTTATTGTGCATTCATACAAACTATCAAAACATCATGACCAAGGAAATGAAAACTTTTTGGATACCAGATATATATAAATGAAAGTGCAAAATAAATTGCACATCATCATATATATATATATATATATATGCCAATGGCATTTGGCCACTAGTATACGATTAAACTGTATATCACGGTTGATATACAGTTATAATTGATTTTATTTCAAAACATAAACACAATGATTTCACTAGCTATGGAGTAAATATGAACAAGAAAAGTTAACATTTAACCTAAAGTTTTTTTTGTTTTTTTATTCACAAAGTCCAGGAGAAAATTCTTTACAGTTTTCCTTTTAAAAGTTTTAAAGATAACATAAAAAGTTACAGCATGTCCAATCAGCTGAAGCATGACCTGGTCCATGACCATGATTTGGTGACCTGGTCTATATTAAAAGGTTTTAAACAAATCTTTTGCTAAGTGCTCTTTGTTGATAAATTTAGTTGAGCTGAGCACCCTCCTGAAAGTAAAAACTGTTCTGGAATATTAGTCTGTAACCTGTATCTGTAATCTGTAAAAGCGCACCTACCAAATTCTTTCAACTTTAGCACTGAACAAAATAGATTCATTTCACAATTATATTGCTATTGTGACAGTTAATGGCTAAACCAAACCCTTAACCTATAATGACTCTAGAGGTGGATTTCTCTTATAAATATGTCGGTTTTAACGTCAATACGTTAATATACGTTATTTTTCTTTCATAAGAATAAAATTCCAGATACATTATTATTACAGAGATGACAAATTGATTATTTGCATTATTAATACAGTACATGAATCGCAAAACATTACAAAATGCATTTTTACTCCTACGTACTCCTACTGGAGTGGGTTCACATATTCAGATATCAAACATTTATCTAACAGTTTAATAAAACAATTACATAAAATATAGAATATCTATAATTATACATGTGTCGGAATTAGCTTGTACCTTATGCACAACATGCCATTTGTATAAAATGAATATACAGATATAAATTTTATACCTACTAAAAATGATAATGTAAATTGACTATTTACTAGTGGAGTAAAAAAAAGTCAATATTACTATAAATAAACTCCTGCAAGAAGACAAATATGGAAGAACATGGTTACACAATTCTGAACAAAATACGAAAGAAGTTACTTTAATTGATGTCAAATCTCACCATTCTAGGATACTCTAGGGGATCCTTTTATATTTCTATATATTATGTTCTATATTAACCTTAATGGATATTAAAGCATTTGCCTTATATACAGGATATACTGCATCTGCATGTCAGGTCTGAACACAGATAAAGAAAGTTTAAGCACTTGTGTCCTCTGAGGAAATGGGAATCCTAACTACCCCATTGCTGTCAAAACCTGATGGGATATTAAAGAAAAGTTCGTCATCAAAGCACTGATCATCAGATGGATGTGCTAAACAAGGTAGCTTCAGTGCAAACCCTGTTAGGATGCCACCTACTGCTGCGACCCCTATGGTGAAGATTACAGCTGCTACTTGATAAAGGGCTTGCTCCTGAGTGGTCCGACCCTGGCCAGGGTCAAGGTTGGGGATCATCTCCTGGAGGTGTAGTAGTTTAACATCTCCTTCACGGGGTGCTCGATGTGCAAATGTCTGATAAATGCTGGGACCGTACACATCCTCACTCGCCAACAGAATAGCGAAAATCCCCGCCACACAGGAGATGAGCCCTGTCAGGCCGTGCAGGTTGTGAATTCCACACTGGTCTTGGATCCTACAATTCTGCGCTAAGAAAGGACTGAGATACTTGTAGCCCAGCATGCAGGCAAAACAGCCCATAACACCTAGTGCATAGGCAGCTGCTGGAGAGATCATCATATCAACAGATGCCCCAACTGTCACACCACCAGCCAGAGTGACATTCTGAATGTCAGCCATGGTGAGCTTGCCATTCTTATTAAACATTGCAGAGAGGGCAAAGGCTGTGAGTGTTGACGAGCTAAGTCCAAGGAAGGTATGCAGGACAGCTCTATGCTGGTCATCTCCTTTGAAGGTCAGTGCTGAGTTGAAGGAAGGCCAGAAGACCCAAAGAAATAGAGTTCCCATAAAAGACATGATGTCTGAGTGATAGCTGGTGATCTCCTTGGCATGACCAGTGCTGAGGTTTGGCCGGTAAAGAACAAATGTGACTCCTAACCCAAAATAGCAGGCAAAAAGGTGAATAAGGATAGACCCACCAGCATCATTGATCTTCATGTACTTAAGGACCACCCACTCTGTAATCGAGAACACCGGGATTTCCAGCAGTGCCATGACCAGTAGCTGAACTGGACTGGTCTTACCTAGGACAGCCCCATAGGAGATGAGTACCACAGCACAGGCAAACTCAGCATTGAGAAGGCTAGTCACACTAAGATGAATCTTGCCATTAGAGTAGAACTGAAAGTAGCCCTGAACCAGAATCGCCCACTGGATGGCAAAAGTTGCAGTCAAAAAGTTGAAAACCATGCCACCGAAGCCATAAAATCGTAAAAAGGCCATGAGGCAACCAAAGCCAATAAAAATCATTACCTGTATGTCGGCAAAGAATGTGTAGTCTCGGTACAAGGAATTATCCATTGGGTTGGTCTCATTATTCTGAAGCTTTGCATTAGCATTGTCATCATAAGTGACAAAACAGGCATAGAGGGCCAAGAAAACAACCTCTAGCATAAGGACCAACACAGGCAGTCGGACTCTCAAACTCGTAGTATTCATCTTCATACTGTGCACCTTCATAAAAATGATACTTTGCATCTTACACCCTTTATATCTACTACCAGATAAGAACAATCGTAGGTGGAGGATGCAAAGCAAGGTCAGATCTTGTGTGCTCCTTTGTAGCGAAAGCCAAAGCTTATACTTTGGACTTTTTAATTACCCATTGAATTGTTCTGAAGTATCAGCATTTCTTTTTTTTACTGTTTTACTGTTTTATAGCGTTTATTTGCGTTATTTCTGTTAATATTTGCATTAAACCTTTTGATCTGTCGTAACATTTTTGAAAATACATTAATGGGCGGACAGGTTTGTTTCATTCAAGTGTCCAGTGGCACCAGATTCCAAAGCTTTATACTTTAAACACTATATGAATTATTTGATAGTGTGAGAATGGATAAATAAAGCACACTTGATGCGAATATTTTGTGCTTTTTTTGTTTATGTTTTATGTTGTAATAAAATTATATTATAATATATTTCTTGATATTTTTTAGTGAATCGGTAAAAATTGTAAGAATTTTAGAATTTGGCTTATGCAATGCTGGAAATTGTTTAGTGTCTTGGCTGCTTATACGTATAATTGAGCAATTTTGCATTTCTTTAGAAACAATACTGTTAATATACTGCAGCCATATCTAACCAAAATTTTCTATGCCCATGTTATTCGGATTGGGGTGGCTCTGGAGGCAGCTCAAAGATCCGGAGCCAGAGTGGAGCAGGACAGTTTTTGTAGTTTTGCTCTGGATGGATCCGCTGGATCAGACATTACATGTGTTGGTTACATAAGCATTCACCCGGGTTGCTATAAAAAACCCATATAAGCTCTAGTGCAACCGATTGCCTTCAGAAGCCTTCAGTATAATTAAACAGTATAATTAAAGTGTTTTAAATTTTTTTTTTTTTAATTGAAAGATGGGTGCCAAATTAATTTGAGGGTAAAAATCCCAATTGAACACAATGTATCTACTTGTAATGCACCACGGGGTACGGGAACAGGGGAACCGAGTTGCAGTACTGAGAGGGAAGGTCAGACAGGCGTGGGTCAAGTACCAGCAGAAAAGAACAAGGGTGTGCACTGCTTGCCAGACTGCAGCACTGCGGCGATGACTATCCAGCGCCGGGACATCTGTGGAGGCTTCATCCCACAGGAACAGGGCAGGCTGGTTACCTAGTGTAAACTGAAAGGGAGTCAGACCGGAGGAAGAGCTGGCGAGAGAGTTCTCCACATACTTGGCCCAGGGTAGATAGCGATTCTAGTTCGTCTGGAATGAACTGCAATAAGAGTGCCGAAACCGACTAATCTCCTGGTTCAAACGCTCGGTCTGTCCATTCGACGTGAGACAGACATTCACGTTCAGGGCCCTGAAAAAGGCAGACCAGACACGGGAGGTGAACTGTAGGCCCCGGTCAGAGACGACGTCCTCTGGCAAAGCGTAGATGCAGAAGACGTGACTGAACAGCAGCTCCAACGTCTTTAGTGCAGTAGGGAGTCCCCACAGGGGGATGAGCCGGCAGCCCTTGGAAAACCGGAGGACAGCCACCAGGATGGTGGTGTAGCCCCGGGATTTGAGGAGATCCGTGACAAAATCCACAGCAATGTGGGACCAGGGACAAAAAGCGTCTCGAGCAGACCTGCAGGGAGATGTGCGCATTCGGAGCAGGCACCAACAAACCTGGTGATGTCACGCACTAAACCAGGCCACCAGAATTTTCCGTTGAACCAAGGCGACAGTGCAACTGACACCAGGGTGACCAGAGACAGGAGGGGCGTTGATCCAGCGCAGCAATTGCGGGCGCACTGCTGAGGGAACATAGGTTCAGCCCAATGGACAGGCGGAAGGTGCTGGATCAGAGGCAAGTCCACGCTGAATCTGGTCCCAGATGCCCCACTGAATGGGAGCCAGAATGCAGGAGGGGGACAGGATGGACCCAAAGACACCCTCTGGATATGACACTGATCACGTGCACTCAACTTCTTTGGTCGACCAAGACTATGCTAAACTTAACTATGCTAAAATGATTTTTAAATGGATTGACATTGTAGTAATATTTATTGTCTGCTCAAACTACTGCAAAGGCAATTTTTATATACATAAAAATAATTTTAGAATTCCTGAAATACTGAAAACTGAAACAGAATCTACTGCACTTAATTGATGTTGTGAGATTTTTCAAAATTCTGCCTTTTTGTTCGTTTATTTATTTTCAGTTTAGTTTAAAATTGGTGTTGTTCTGACAGTGGGGGTGAGAAGGAAGAATTTAACTGAAAGAGGTTTCAGTTTTGTTTGCCCTTACAGGGAGTCTTGGTTTATGTTTATTGTCATCTTTAAGTTTTATGAATAATGCTGAATAAAAGGTGTATTCATCCCCCAAGCTTCAGTCTCCTGCCGCTCTTGCACTGAGCATGACCTCGCACTCCACCCAAATTCTATCCTCTGGCAGTCTGTACTGCTGTCAATGTTCTTGGAAATTTATCATCATCCCCTGCATGGATTATCTTGAAACTTTAGACTGTCACAGGACAAACTCCTGCTTCCATATAAGGTTGGTTGTTTTGTTCTTTCTTTGCCCAAAGGAAAAGTTATGATTGAGCCAGAATTTTAATTTGGGTTGGGGGCACACAGATACACCATATAATACAAAGCTATTGCAACTATTGGAGGGTTTTCAAGAAACATTTTATATGAGTGGTGTGCAATTGTTGGAGAGAATGATGAAATCTGGCTTGTGGTGGTTTTTAAAAATATAGTGGGTTAAAACATTACAACGTAAATATTTGTGTCGTCGACAATCCAAACACTCGTCGGAGTGGTTGAAGATGTTTTAAGGTAAGACTGCTGTCTTTATTTTAATGTGATGTCATACACCAAATAAGAGATGGTGATAATAAAGCTGCTGATTTACAGAAAAGATTTACTTGCCGGCAGGCAATACAGATGAGCTATTGATGAAACGAGTCAGTAATTAGGCTCACGCGACTTGTACTGCTTTATCAACAATAACTTTTAAGCCACCCCAAACTCATTCGCCGCCTATGAGTGTGGTGCCATTATAGTATGCATTGCATTAAGTACCATAAAAGTTAAGAACTGTTATTCGATTTAGATTTATGAGTTAATGAATACAAATTATTTCTGTTAAATATGAATTGTTTTTAGACACAGTCACTTCATATGTTAATGGCTTCTGTTAAATAAGACATGGAATAAACTAATTTTAGAATAAATCAAATGGCAATCTGGGATGATATGCATTTTAGAATTTAATATTTCAAAACATTAACACCCAATACAATATTTTAATTAAAAATATACATTTTATGTTTTTATTTATTTAATAAAAGGAGTAGAAAATGGATTTATTACTTCTACCATTGAGTACAGAGAAGGCACTATTAAAGATAACATCCTCTGTGGTCTTTGAACTTTGTGTGTTTAGATACAAGGGACCATAGTCCAGATACACACCTTGTACAAAATAAATTGCACTCGTTTTCAAGAAGTCTAAATTTATATTGTCTTTTGTTTGTAAACAATTGTAATCACTATATTTAATAGAAAACTAAAATAATGTCGTAGACAAAATACTATCGTACAAGATTAAGTGGACAGATACCAGGAGTGGACCTATGTGAAATTGCATAATCACACATTCCGTTGTCTGTCACGACCTTTGTAGGTTTAATCAATCCAGCTTTCTGAAAAATTCTCCTTTCTACTTCCTTCAAGAAAGTTGTTCAGCAATTGACAACCAGACCAGAAGGACATTATAGACCGAAGCTGTATAGCCACAATTTATTTATATTGAATATAAAAATTTACATGGAATTTAACGGTAGAATAAAAGTATTTTAGAACGAATGATTATTGAAATTGATTGCATCATCAATCAATCAATTTATTTTTATAACGTGCTTTTCACGTTTCCATATCACAAAGACACTTTACAAGGGCAATACAATAGTCTACGGGCCTGACCCCCCAAAAGCATGCCAATGGCAACAGTGGCAAGGCAAAACTCCCCAGGCTGGCAGGAAGAAACCATGAGAGGAACATAGCTTAGAGGGGGACATTAGAAGGATCTAATGTCCATATTGTGTGCTGCCCTCCAGTAGAGGAGGTGAGGGAAAATCTAAAACATTGTGATATCCGGAGGAGAGGTGTGGGGCACAGATGGCTGGAGTCCAGTCTTAATGATCTATTGGTTGCTGTGATGGGAGTTGATGCAGTCCTGCAGGATGCCTCAAATGATAGGTAGAAAGAGAGAAATAGCACATTGTTAATGCTTAATGGATTCAGTATGATCTGAATTTAAGGAATTTGAAAAGTGAAACTTTGTGAGTGATCACAATTACATATCTACAGCATAAAAAGAGGATGAGTGCACAACACATGGCCATGAAGGTGATCCGAACCCATCCAGTCTCTACCAAAGGTAGAACGCAGCCAACTAGGGGGCTAGTGATGCATTAACAATGTTTAACATTGGTTTTGATGTTAATGAGAAAATACCTTTCAATAACTTTATAACAAGCTGACAGTTTTGATAAGTTTGATGAGAGATAAGTTGTTAAATTTCAATAAGCTCAATAAAAAGAAAAGCTATCAATATAATTATAATAGAATTTCTTTCCATAGGAGTTTCTGAGTAAGGGAAAAAATTATGCTGATGAGATCACCCTTATCTCACTTATAATTTCGTCAATCATCTCACTGAACAATTTCATGAAGTCCTTGCTGCAGACTCAAGTAATCGGTCCTTTGGTTATTTTGGCTATTGTATCAAAAATAAATCTTGGATTGTTTTTGTTCTCCTCGATTGGAGAAATATGCTGAGTGAGCGGCCACCAATGCACATTTATAATTACGATTACTTTGTTTCCTTGCAATAAGGAAAATCTGTAGTTTGGATGAGTGCCACTTGCGCTCCAGCTTACGACATTCATGCTTGAGTTTAATCAACGAGGAGAATTTATTATGCTCAGAGGAGCTACCAGATCTAGAGTTCTGCTAATGCCTTGTTATATATATCTAGCATTTTATCCACTGAGGATACAAATGAATATTCTTTTCCTCAGGTAAAAACATTTGGCAGCTCTTTAATAAATTTTTGTATAGTACTTGGATTATAGCACTTCTGCTCAGGGACCTTGGAATCCTGAATTTAAAACATAATAAGCAAATGATACGAAAGTACTGGGTTGTATGGAAAAACAAATACATTTTCAATATCAACACCAAGACTAATAACCAGGTCTAATGTTTGGCTGCAAGAATGCTTGGGTTTTTCCACAAAACGTATCCAATATCAAGATGAAGGATTTTCTAAATGAATCCCCATCACTTTCAGTATAAATATTAAAGTTTCCAACAATAAACACTTTGTCTGTAGTAACTGCTAAGTTTATCAAACTTTATCAAACAAAAAGTCACCAAACTCACGTTAAAATTCTGTATACGGACCCAGCGGCCTATAGATATCTAAAAAAAAACTTGGTTGTTTGTGAGGGCCATAATTATTGTTATTTGACCAGGTACAAATGGCTCTACTACCTAATTCAGGTTTTGCTACTCTTGGGACAGTCAAAAAGCCAGCCTCTAATGAGCAAAGTAATCTCATAGGGTGTTAGGGGACCGTAGGACTTAAATACAAAGGCCCATGAAGACCATTTAGTGCCATTAAGCACTAACACTTTAAAATCGGAAAGGTGCTCCAGTGATGTCAATGAGGCTAAGACTTGGATGATGTGGACATATTTTCTAAGATCCTGGCAGCCACATTTTGCACAATGTGTAACTGCAAATTTTGTCACAATGGCTGCCTAAAAGAAGGGCATTACAATAGTCTAGTCTATAGGTCTCAAAAGCATGGACTTTCTGTAACCTTTTGCCAGAGAAAATGTCAGATATGGGCTATAGTTATTATAAGATGGAAAATGCTGTTGATATTGCTTTTTTAACATGGTATTAAATTGAGAGTTCTGGATCAATTGTTACCCTAAGGCCTCCTACACACTACATGACTTTCAAAGAGGTCGGATCATATTACACAACTGTCTGTTATGGAAGTCGTAGAGCTTTCAAATTACACGACAAATCGGCGACAGGGGTGAACACATTACAAAACATTTCACTGTTGACGAATCCCCGACGACTCTGCCTGGACTTCAAATTACGTTGTATGCATTTTATTGTAATATACAGCCTACTAGTAATGAAGATCACATCTAGTATGATTTTAAAATTTTTATTAGATTCTTGCTCACAGTAAATAAAAAAATAAAAAGACTAAAAGCAGAATCAGAATGACATATTGATTTAAATATATTCAGATATTTCAACCTACTGAAAAAGAAAATACATGAACATGATTGTAGACTGTAAAACTTATGGATGTCTCACATGGACAGTGAACAATATATTGTTTTATTAAATCCATGACCCTGAGAAGCCACCTTTGCCTGGGTGTCAAGGGTGTTGCCCTTGATGGCAACAACTGCAATCAAGCTTTTGCGATAACTGGAAATGAGTCTTTCGCATCGCTGTGGAGGAATTTTGACCCGCTAGTGAAATTGAACTCAGCTATCCGAAAATGTGGTTAATCACAGTTCATTCATGTTAGAAATATTTCTCTTTATCAAAGATGACAGAGTCGCTGGAGTCTTTGAGTATTAGAGTTTACTTGCAAGGAGC
>JAOVYW010006606.1:0-11401 GCA_025775045.1 Hiodon tergisus
GACTTTGAGAAAACAGTAGGTTTTGTTAGGTACACAAGCTTCCAGTGGGCTCCAGAAGGCAAATGCAACACCTGAAGTGAATGTGTTATGTATAAGCAGAATGTTTTCAAATGCAAGGGGAGTAAGATTCCAGACTTATATGGGAACTACTGAAAAGCTTCCATATTGGAAGCTGTCTGACAACTTGAGTCAGCTTCTGTTGGTGCAATCCTTTAGGGATTTCGATTCTGAATTGTCTTGAATATTAAGTAAAACTGGGCAAGGTGCCAGGGAAACCAAAATGACCTTTTTAAAATCTACCTGTGTGCATGTCAGGCTGCTATCTAGTTCATTAGCAAACAATAACCACTACTATAATTGTAGATGCCTCGCCTAGTACATACAACCGTATACAAAATATCATCCCTGACTTCCCTTAAAGCATCCTTGAATTGTATAAATCAGAGGCTATTTTAGTTACATATTTTAAATAAACAACCAGGCAGGCCCCAAATACTTTAATCCACAAATATTTAAATAATTTTTTCTTGAAATCTATCCCTACTTAAATCACATCTTAACATGAACAGAACATAATTTTATACCATTAAACCAAAATACTGAACACTGGAAACAAGGTCTTTGAAGATAAAAAAAAAATTAAATATCATTATGAATGAACTGCACCCTTTGAAGACATTATGTGAGAGCATGCGTTCTAAACGAGACTTCAGGGATTTGGGCTGATATCATCCTTTCTGGCATCACCAGCCTTTTGATTAATAAAGTAAACTCTGTTTCTTCTTAATCAGGGTTTGGGGTCAGATTCGAAGCCATGCTTTATTGATTTTAAAAAAATCGTCAGATCCTCAGAAACAAATCACTGCTGAAACCTTTTTCCTTCCGTTTCCCTCTGCCGGATCAACCATTTTTAAAGCCTGCATTTCTCAGGGTTTGGATCCAAGTTATCCAGAAAGTGAGCCACATACATGCACATTCCTTTTTCTGAAATGTTTTTGTTGTCTTGTCATCTGCAGTTTAGTCTGATTTACATAATTCTAGGCGGGCTTTAGTGTCAAAATACTTTTATTTTCTCTCCAATAATTACACATGGTAGGCATCCAAATATTTCATACTTTTATTATTTCTTTCTAGTTTCAAATTTAGAAATACTGATCTAAACATGGCTTTGGAACGCCTATCTGTCGCTGATAAACAGTGGAACTCGTTATAGCATAGCTACCACCAAATACAGTTATCTGTAGATAAGCAGTGCTCTCAACAATAATAATTAGTGAACAAACATACACTCAACAAATTATAAGGCAGTTATGTTCTTGCCTGATCATTTTTTATTCAAGTCACGTTTAGTAAATTATGTCAGCAGAGTTTGAAAAGCTGACTGCATTACATTAGACATAGAAGTGAATAAATGTCTAGGGCAAAGTGGACTGAAATATCCACTGATATATTGCTTATTTTCACTAAACAGCAGACGCACCATATCCACAGTGCAACCTAACAGTGCAAAAACAGCTTCAGTGTTTTGTCTTTCCCAGAAAAAGACTGTCATGAAAGAGGTACTCTCCCTGGTCTACAGATGGAGAGGCAAGAAGCAAGCCTTAAAGTGGAAATCCGAACTCCTCTTCCACCTGAAAGTTCAAGAACAACAGATGGGACACTATGGTTGGAGCCAGGCATCAATCCATCCTGAAATGTGATCTGGTGAGTTACCCAGAAACGACTGGCCGCAGCATCAAAGAGTTCCCCTGTACCGGAACTAGAGCTCGTCTGTTCTTTTTGGAAAGTGCTAAACAGATCGTGAGCAGAGACCGGGAACAAATAGCACAGAGTCGTTCTTACCCACAATGCACCATTCAAACGAGAGCGACTGTGTCAGTCCATGACAAGCCTAAATGAATGAAATTGAGCTTTCACAGGCTTGTTTATGGACCTTGACGTGTCTTAAGAGAAAGGCTGGAAGACACAGGACAAAAAGTGAGAACCTAACCATCACATGGAGTCCTCACGTCTGAGCTGTCTGCAGTAACAGAACCCTGTTGCTGAAAAAAGACACTGTTTTGACCCCAACACAACCATTCTGCAAGTCCTTAAAGTGCGTGGTGGACTTCCTGAAGGTCATGTCCTACTCAACAACTCTACCGACGGCCATACTCAACAGCACCAAAATTGGCTCACATGGGTTACTTAATAAACAGTAATAATAATAGTTAATAATACATTTTGGGAAAGGTGATTTGACCAGCTGTTTGGAGTATGCAATGTTGACCTCATTGCTCCTACGTTCGCCCAGTTATTAAGCTTCACCGCAGGATTATCCTGGCAGAAACCAGACTCAAAATGACTAAAGTAATTAAACCTTTCCAAAATCGGTTCTTCCCCTGTCACCACCCCCCCCAAAAAAACAAACAACTAAAGCAAGGGAGGATGATGACAAATTTTGCAATTGTACTTCAGTGCCATGGCAACAGTCATATTTTATAATAAAGATAAATTACACCGTAGAATATTCTGTTCTAACAATAGTCAAAAGGCAAAGGATCACTGTCAGCTTTCTGTTCCCAAGCTCTCTCTATTTTAACTCTCGCCATCAGGACCAGAGTTGTCATTATGATTCTTACACTTCTGGATTCACTAACACCTACTCTCCTATTTAAAAACTACACACAAAAAAGAACAAGAGAACAGATTAATTTTGATTCCTTTATGACACAATTGAGATTAATGTGGCATAATCTATTATCCCAATGAAGATCATCCCAAAAGCAAGCTGAGTTACAATGCAACACAGCCAATGACAAGAGCCACAGCATGTAACCGGACGAAAAATCTCAAAATCTACCCCACATTCCACTAATAATAAGAAAATATTTCCAGGCTTCCTGAGTGGCTCAGCCTGTAAAGGTCGCTCAACTGAGCACAGACGGAGCCCTATGATCTGAATTTCGTTGTTTTGTGTCCAGATTGGGTCACTTGCCGATTGTGAGGGCCGCGCAGGTACACAATTGGTTGAGCGCCGCCCTGGTGGACATGGCTAAAAATCGGCAGGGTTTCTCTCGGCCTGTCACCACCCAGTCATATTCCTTCACCCTGCCAGCGTGTGATGGGCTGGGATGCGTTATCACTGGTGATTTCACATTGAGAAATAAATATTAAATATTCAGATGCCATTAAAAGATTGATGAGAGATTGAGAGAATTTAAAAAATCAGTGGCGCCTCTTTAACGCTGCACTGTGAGCAGCCGTATAGAGTCCGATTTGAATCCATGCCCAGACCAAAGTGCTCGCCCCTGGCCGCGCAGGTCCGGGTGGGCTGCTTTCAAGTGGCCACAAGAGTTACTGTGGTACAGAGGGATAAAACGCAGTCCAATTAGAACATAACAATAGAAACCAAGGCTAAATCAAACGCAATCTAAGCGACATGCGTCAGTTTATTGTGTTTACCGAATTCACAGAAGCCATCACCCGGTTTTAGAGTCAGCTCGCCGGGTTTTGTGGTGACGAAGTATGTAGCAACTTCTGCAGATCAAGATCGTGAGATTTAACATTCATAACATACAACTATGTGTGGAAAAGAATCAGCTGTGTAGCAAATTTGCTGGGAGGCATCTCCTCCAGCCGACTGCTTTGGATCAGTGGGACATGGTCCACAGAGCACCCCAGCGAGGGATGAATTGGAGCCTGGTGAGAACATTGATTGACATGCTTTAAGGGGACGCCAGGTGGAAGCTAAAGAAGGATGAACTCAGGGAGTTTCAAGGAGTCACAGCTTCACTGGGCCATGAGGAGGGGTGTGACTGAAGATCACTTTCAGGATGGAGCTTCTGGCTAGTGGCCCTGCAGTCCCTAATTTCGACGCAACCGAGGAAAGACTATGTCAAGATGTGCCTCCAATTTTTTTGATACTCTAAGAACACTTCAGAGTGTTCTGAAGTGACCCCCCTCCACCCAAACTAACTCTAAAGCTGGAGTTTTACAACTCTGGATTGTAAACACTGAAGAGCTGAGATTGTTCGTGTTCCCGTTTGAAACACAATGACACCACCGATAGCCGTGCTGTTTGTGGTGGCCGACTTGTGTTGTCTTTTGGAGTCACTGACTCAGTGACATTCTGTACCTGTCTCTGTAGGGTTCGTGTTATGGTGTGAAACTGACTCCAACAAGCCGTTATCGTTAACTCAAAAAACCAACCGCACAGCACGACATCCACACACACACACGTCGTGAACAGTAACATAACACGGAACAACCAAACGCAACAGTTCCATCTCCATCTCCATCCATCAAGGAGGAAGTGGGTTGTCCTTGATTACATCGTCTGCATCTTTCACGAGTCCACAGTGCTGTGAATATTGATGAAGCTGATTTCCTATAACGTCAGCACTGGAGGGTAGACTTCTGCCCATAATCAGGAATACATTTAAATCTCTATAGGAGGATGCAGAATTCACAGAGCCAATATAAAATGAGCAGTGTTCTTCAGGAGCTCAGCATTATCCTTTGAAATTAGTTTTCTCGCTAATATGAGGCGATTTTCAACAAGAAGGTTTGTGAGGGAAAAAGATACATCTTAAACATATAATAAGTTTCTGGCTGCCGGGTTGTGCGACTAATTACCATTCTCATAGCACTCTCAATTCTGTCTATTTTTATCACAGACATTCAATGCATAATTCTAAATGACTGATGTCTTTCTTTCTCATGTAGAGTTAACTCATTGTTCAATTTTTAAATGTATTTATTTTGTAATTTATTTCTAAGGCAAAGGCTAAAGACAGCTGAGACTGCGGAATTAATGAGGACCCATCTCTCCCGAATGACAAGGTGCAAGTCTCGGAAAGCTCTCGAATCCTGGTGAAGCGCGATTTCTTCCCTTCCACGGGGGTTGACATGGCTTTTGTTGGCACGTTAGAGATCGACGGCTCCGATCCAGTGCATTTGTTTCCAGCGTTGCGTCGTATTCATAACACCGAAATTGGTTCCTTTCTGGGGGAATTCCCAGTAGGAGACTGTGAAGAGATTCCAGGCCTACCCCTGCCAGGTTCATCCATGTCACACACCAGCATTTTGAAACATCAGTGTGCGTCCTCTGGTTATACCGTTGCTTAGCAACTTTATTTTTATTTTTTCAAACAATTCTACGCTTTATCTTTTAATCCAGCTGGTACCTTGGCCACTATGTCACATGCCGCCAACCTCGCGCTGCCTTTCAATGTCTATATTATTATCTTAAGAGGGTACTAGTCTGCCTTGGGGGGTTTGTTGATTATAAAAAAGGAACGACAGAAATACCTACTGATGTTTCACTGATCAGAGAGTTTGGGGGATAAGGCGGTGTTTCTAATTTGAAATTTGAAGCTGACTAAGTCTTCAGCTTTCAGCTTTGTCAACCCTGTTCCCTTTGGGGGGGGGGGGGGTGTTCTAGCAGTTAATGAACAGGCAGTGGAGCACGAAATAGTCAAATATATCAAAACCACATTTCCCACTGTAGAACTTGAGCGACCGCCGATCGTGTTACATAATAGCAAATGCAAACTGTCAGTGAGCTCCAATGATGAGACATATGCCTGCCATTCTCCCTCACTCTTACCCAGCTTTTTTATTCCCAATGTACTGTATGCTCTTGCACTTTACGTAGATACTGTTCAGGTTCACGTCCAGCTCATGACATTTCTGGGAGAGCACAGTGAATTCGCAATATAATTCCTCTGGGTGTCCTCTGTCACTGACCGAGCTTCAGAACCCTGGTTGGCTGTTCCTGGACTGAAACAGAAGGCTGTGAATTAATGAGCTCCACACCTAGAGGGAGGTCTTGATACAAGGTATTTTTAAGTAATTACCTGGCAGAAATTGAGAGAATATAAAAAGCATCAAAACTCAAGGGTACAAAAAGCTTCTTCTTTTAAAAACAAACAAAAAAACAAACAAAAAAACAACAACTAAAACGGTAATCTATCGACTTCGGGCAAAACATCGTTGGAGAGACAGAGGGAAAAAGTATCACCCAGAGGCACCATCGACTATGTAATTTCCAGAGAACATGTTGCCCATATCGTTGTACCTTACAAAGATTCCAAATCTCTGGGTTTTGTCTCAGCATCTGATCCAGACGGCTTTTGTAAAGCACCCTCCTGTGAAAAAAGATGGAGATATGGAGACAGCAGAGCCCGGCCGAACTGCCTCATTTCAGCATTAGCCCGAGGATGCCTGGGAGCCTTAAGATCTCAATTCATTCAGATTGCAATACTTCCCAAGGTCAGTGACACAATCTAGTATATCAACTATATTATAGGTTTGTTCACTGTAAACAAGATTACAACTAAATATAGTCACTATAGTCACAGCGACCACTGAAACGAAGAGGATAAAATACTGTGACCCCCCCCCCCCTTATGACTAACTAACAGCTGTTCAGAGCCGTTAGTTGTGAAAAGGGGACTGCTTGCGTCTACTGTGCGGGATTGGAAGAAGGGTCTTCGTTTTGACATGTTGTGCACATTGTATGGTGTGCACGTGTGCGCACTGGCTCGTGCTGTTCAATACACTGTGACAAGGAAATGGCTTAGTGCTGGTGAGGCCTGGCTGACGGACAAGGGCAATCTCAAGAGCAAGATGGGAAAAGAGAGAGGGGGGGGGGGGAGGGAGGAGGTGCCACACTGCACAGTTCATTAGGCAAGTGGCAGAGAAATGAGAGAGAGGCCTGGCCGCCAGCGTGCACAGCTGTTACAGGTCCACATGAGCTCTTAATAATCGCCCAGAACTAATGACCTTCTGGACCTGGCACCTGTTGTTACATAAGACCCCTCCAGAGCGTCCAGATTCCGGCCCTTCCAGTAGAAACAGCACTGGGGGGGGGGGGGAAAGAGGAGACAGAAATAAAAAGGCCATGTAAACACATACAAACTCATCTCGCTTCCTAAAGACGAGAGAAACCAATAAAAAAAAACGGGGCCCACTACCTCTGCTGGAGGGGACGTAACTTCACAGTAATAATATGCGGAGTCCTAATTGTATTCCTGGCTGCTGAAAATAGACAGCCCTCCATAGACATTCCACAGGCACGCTGGATCATGGTAATGAGGACTCTGGTGGAGGACTCCCGGAGAGAAAGTGTGGAGAGCTCTCTGCCACTGCGATGCGTCCGCGGTGACCACCGCCCTGTCCGCTTGCGCCTGACCTATATACGGTCAGCTGTGGGTTTCCCTTCACCCACTCCAAATGGTAATTCCCATCCTGTCTCCTGCCCTCCTCACCAAGAGAAGAGAAGGATAATGAAACTCCTTATGTATGCAATACTGATTCTCTCCATAATTACTCCTACATCAAGCAGTGTTTTGGGCAAATTTTCACAAAGGTTACAGTGAGCTTTCTCTCTAATATCTCTCTTTTCAGCACAGAAGGTTCACAATCAGACATTACAATTAGAACTGGTTAGATAAACTCTCAGGAAGCAGAAGACAACACCCACCAGGAATGAATCAGGATGATCCTGACAACTTTCAAGTTGATTCACAGACAACACAAAACTGCAGAAATATATGATACACGGGGGAAAAAAGAAGAAAAAAAAGAATTCTCTGTTACATACTCCTCAGAATCTGTTCGACTTTGCGTGGGGGAACAGGGACCGGCAAGGCTAACTGCCCCCGCGTAGAGCGCCCAGGAGCCCACGGCAACACATCGAGAGCGTGTGGATTTCACACTCACGCACGGAGGCGTGAGGCCAGAATCGAACCGAGGCCCCCAGGAGGATGGAGGCAGCTCCACCAACCACACCACTCACAGCACTACCCTGAGATCCACTCCAGGCAGAGTGGCGCGGCCATAGGAAGACCCGAACCTGGGGTACCAAGGCGTTCAGAGATGCACATGGTACGTATTACACCGACACTGAGCACTCCAGTTAATGTGGCTAATGAAATCCTAATCGTGATTGCTTCCCAATCATTATCTTTCTGTTGAATCCTGGGTTTCGTAACATTTAATAAAGGTCTAAATCAATCTGGAGAACACAATACATAAACGGTTTGCTGTAGGAACTTCTGGGGGAGTTTGGAGGTTTGTGCAGCTTTGCAGATTTGAGCACGTCTGCGCAAGCGACTAAATTAACAACGGTTTCTCGATATCCTTGAAGTGGAGAAAAATCACTTTATTTAAAGGCAGTATTGTTTTATCAATAGATTTTTAAAAGCCTGAGAGATGAGGAGAGGATAGGAGGGGAGAGCTGGGATGTGGTTAAGTAAATGAAGGGGAGACATTCACAATGAAGAGAAAAGAACGGACATGAGAGTCATGGCCAGGCGGTTTCGATAGGCGCTCATTCAGTGTTCGCTGTTTACATCCCCCCGATTTTGGCTCTGCTCCGCTAAGGCTGGTGGGGCGGGGTACGGGAATGTGAAAGCCATTTAGCATGATTTCGATCAGTCTGCCAGCACTGTAAAAAGGAGCTCTGTTATTATAGTAAGCATTCATCTCACACACATTGTTGTAGGCGCAACATATGGGAGAGGGCCAGAAGCTAATGAGACAAAAACACTTTTAAACAAATGGATGGATGGCAGAGGAGTGTGGCCAGACAAATGGACAGGTTTACAGGTGGATGCTGTGAAATGGAGGAAAAAGAGATGGAAGACCCTCAGCTCAGAGCCGGATGTGATCATGAGCCGTGAACAGACGAGGGGGCGCACAGACTCCATCAACCCACCCGACACGCAACATTCTCACAATGCTGTGAGAGTATTTACACGCCCCCCCCCCCTTCCCCGCCCAATCAACAAGCCTGCAGGCGCAGCATGCAGAGGCTGCCAATGGGCCAAAGAAAACTGATTACCAGGGCCAGCGAGTGAAGTAAAGAACAGGGAGTAAAAATAGACCCAGCCAGGTACCGTGCGTCTGGCGCAGAAGGCAGAACAAAGTCTCTCGGGAGACTCCAGCCTTGATGAAGAGGGAGGGGGGCGGACAAGGGGATTCCACAGTCACGGCTCAGAGTCACTGCTTCTGCTGCTGCACTTAACCCCCCCACTACCCATCCTCATGGCTGGACGATAAGCGCCAATCTGGCAACTGTGGAACGTTGCAATGGTGGGGTTGGAGTGGCAAATTAAGACTCTGAGCTTTCCACTGATCCAATTCACCTGGATGTTCTCATTGAGATGGTCTACTGAACCATGTGATGGAGGGGTGATTTACTTGTTGTGCCAAAGGAGTGGCTTTGGAAAAGAGTTGGCCTTTTTGGAGTTGTTTTCGAAGCTCGATGCCAGGAAGGCCTTTGACAGGAATTTAGCCATCAGCGCTCTCATACTTATTAAAGTACATTGTGTCAGTAATTATTGTCCTTGCAGTCCAACGAGCCACAGCACGCTTCCTATACGCATTCCCATACACTTTTTTGCTTGGTTTGTCATTTTCATTTAGCGATCCGAGACCGTTTTGTTTTATGTTACGCTTTACTCATAATAGGACAACTTGATATTTTGGACTTGGGAGATGTTCCTTGATCACTGTCAGGGGTTTTTACTCGGATTAAAACAATTCCACAAGTCAAATGCAGAGAGAGAGATTGTGTTGAAAACTTTTGATAGCGTTTGTGAAGCAGACACTTACTCAGTGATTCAGCAGAGGTCTGAAACTCTTGGCCAGATTATTATTATAATTTTTTTTTTTTTAAATGCACAAAAAATTTGTACATGCAGCTCCACTTTGGTTGAAATGTAGATTCTGTAGAAAATTTTTAGATCTGAGAGCTTCTGGGGAAATGAATGATTCATACCATTCTTTAGTCTGTCTGCAAAGGTGTCTGTCACTTCAAGAGAATATTTTCAAGTCAACATTTGATCGCTGAGGCTTTTTTTGCCAAATTTGGAATCACAAGTTTTACTAATGCATCTCAGCTCTCGCCACCACACACACTTGGGGAGACTGAGGAAGCAGGAGTAGTCTCCACCTATCCCAGTTGCCTTCGAGCCACTCCTCCCTTTAGCACTCCGGAGGCTACACAGCCCGCATGAGAAGGTCGGCGCAACGTCCCTCTCAACGGTACTGCAAGCCTGCAGGCACCCAGGAAGCCAACGGAAAAACCCTGGTTGGTGACACCCTGCCCATTTTACCCACGCTATGCGCCGCCGCTGTGCTCCACCAGTCACAAATTCACAAACGGCAAACGACATGAGCTGAATTCAGAACGGTGAATTCCGGTTCACAGTGCTTATGTCACTACGTAATCGGCAGATTTCATTGGCTGCTCCCTGCTCCTGGCTCACTAACAGTGACGGGCAGGACGTGCTTCCTGCTCTCCACCTGGCCCTACTTGTGTCTCTTGCTACTTTCAGTATGGAAAATGCAGGTTGGGTCTTAGATTCAGGGGGGTTTCAGGAATCAGAAGTGTGGTTTCCCATTGGAAGAACTTCCACCCTCAAAAATATTTGGTATGTGACCTCTCCGGCTGACCTCTGGCTCTTCTGTCATCTCTATTTTGATTGGGCACAATGGGACACCTCACCTGTCAGTTCTCCTCTGATTGTTGACAAAGGGAGGTCTCACTCAGGTGAACGGACACCTCACCTGACAGCAAGCCTTCAGAGAGGTGACCTCCCAGGGCAGGAGCGGTGCCCTAAATGTCCCTGCCCTCACCCGCCTGTGGCCGAGAGCCCTGCATATTTTACCGTGTGATAAATCATTGCCAACCTCTAATATCAAACTTACAATTTGAATGGCGGCTTGAAGAAAGGATGAGATTTGGCACAACAACAAGGCACACGTCAGTACAGAAAGCTTGACGCGGTGAAATACTCTAATAGCTGCTAATAGCCTCATCTCTCTTCATTCACCGCGACTTTGTGGGGGTGCAGAGCTCCTCGGTTGGCCCCGTGCTCATTAGAGCGCTTTTCTACCCTCTACTTTTGCCTCGTTCAGCATTGATTACTGCTCCTGCATGAAAAATGAAACAAATGATAGGGTTTTGTGTGTGGGGAAAGCCCTACGCTGTGCTCGTGAGAAGTAATTTACTAAAGCAATTCCCCCCGGAGACAAACGGTAATCATTTCAAAAGAATTGACTGGCTCTCCTTCCAAAGCAATCCTCTTTCTCCAGCAGAGGTAAGGAGAACATGATCTGCAAGAGCCCTTAAACCTAAACCCAATCATCATACAGGTAATATTCTGCAATGGAAACCTGCATGCATGCCAAAATCCATTCTTCAGCAACTGATGGATTACAAAAGGGCACTCCAATATGGTCCAGTATAAGTCCAGTATGGCCCCCTCCCAAAAGTATTTAACTATCCAGTCTCAGCAGTGGGGAAAACCTTACTCACCTATTCTCTGAAGCAGCCACACACACACACACACACACACACACACACACACACACACACACACACACACACACACACACACACACACAC
>JAOVYW010006608.1:0-11398 GCA_025775045.1 Hiodon tergisus
GATTAAATGTTACGCAAGATAACGAAATATCATTCATTATATATATATATATATATATATATATATATATATATATAAATTTTTTCTTTTTTTTCATTTAAGTGGTAACATATATCACACAGAGTGGAATCTTAGGGAGGCATTGGGATAGGATTCCCTGAATATGGAATGTCCTGGATTTCATTGTCCATTAGAAACGGCCATGTAAACCACAGCTGATATCCAATATGGGTGGTGCCCTCAATAGATTTTCCCTGCGCCCCATGCAGTATTTATTTAACAATTAGTCTACGGCAGAAGGAGTTCATATTTCATTTACTGCTAGGTTATGATCGATCCGTCCGAGATCCAACCTGGGGGTTGGAGGGTTGTCACCCTCTTCACAACCAGTTACATTGGGAGGGGCCTGGGCAGGGCTGACGTTAATTATATCCCCACTGGCTGCATAGTGTTGTGCATCTGATGTCTACTGTACATTAAAAGGCAGGAGACGTGACATGAGGTCCATCAGGTTCCTCTGGTCTAAAGCTGTGGAGGAGCAGAATAGATTATTTGCTCAATAAACCATTTTAAGACGACTGGCTCCCTTACGGTGGCAATTAGAGGCAACGAGATCAGTTCAGGCTGAGAGGAGGGGCAGTGAGACATCACTTGAAACAAAGTAACTAATGTATCCTGACAGTTTGATGGGACCGCGAGAAACACCATGATTTTAATTCCCCAGGCAAAAACAGCTGTGATGAAAATTCCGTTTTGTGCCATTAATGGCAACAGGAGGCCTGAGGGGCTTACTGGAAACTCCGACCTATAGAACATGTCCCAAGTGAATTTCAAAGGAAACACACCTCGTAACTAGAAAATGTGTTCCACCTGCAAATTTACGGACCCCCGGTCCAAATGATCTGTTTAAATTAATCGGGCCTCTGCATGTGTTTCTAGGCATCTTTGCAATTGTTTAAAAAAAAATAAAAAGTAGATGGTTGTAGATTGTGGAAACCAAAGGACACTCAGTTGACGCTCAGTCTCCCCCAGGGCAAGGCGTTTTTAATGATCATAGTTTTTACTGATATGATTGTTTGCATCTTAAAATATACAATAAATAAAATACTAAAGTAAAATACTTTTATAACAGCTAGGAATATGGAAAGAGCATCACTGTTTTACAATTCTGTCCAGTTTCTGGTGTGCTTAAATTCTGAGACCCGGTGTGCTGTATGAAATTACTAAAGTTACCTCCACAGAGATGAGCCCCTTCTCTCTACTGCTACAACCGCCTCTCTACCACCCTTACCTCCACCCTGTCATAGCCAGAGAGAACTCAAGGGTAGTGGGAAAACCCAGAGTGGCCAGAGAGTAGGCTGACTGCACCGTCAGCTGTCTGGGAGAGATAGGCCCTCTGCTCCAGTTTGCCTGTTGACCCTGTTATCCTCAAACCAGGCAGAATTGCCAATCTGCAAAAGTGTACAGGTGCTTATGGGAATCAGGAATGCTGATGTGAGTGTTACTGCCAGGGACTGGGGCTGTATTTGCACAGAGAAGCACCGCTGTCCTTGGTCCTGAAGGCTTAGAAGAAAACCACTTTGGTCAACTAACTCTGCTGCATCTCTTCAGGGGCTTAACCAACACACATATGTACCTCTGTGGTATGACCTTAAATCGTAAGCAATTTAAAACTTGTATAATGTATATTACATTTCTTTTGACCTAAAATGAAATACAGAATGTGTTGAACGACATTTGTTTTTTCTTGGAGCTATTTTCCTGCGAATAAATCAATGGGAGAATTACACTAGAATCCCAACAGAAGAAACCAGATACAAAGAAAAAGGAAATGAAATGCCAAACTTGAACATCTGTGCTTGGTAGATACATAATTTAGTGGCAAATGATTCATACTGAGCCATTTAGATACATTATATAACATAATTTTTCCAGGAAGTAAATGGGTTGTCATCCGTCAATCAAAGAAATCACCTCACCCCCAGTAACGTGCACGCATGCACGCTCGCACTCGGGGCACACAGATGCACACACATTTGTTTACGTTTCAGACATGGACACGGGCAGACACATGCGGCAACAGAGTTAGGCGCATTCATTAAGGCAACAAAGCTGTCTCTTTTTCAGCGTCAGTGCAGATGACAGCGAAGCCGTTCTCCGGTGTGTGCAGACGGCTGCTGTCACAGAGAGCTGCAGGAGCCGTGAAGGTGCCCGGTCCCCGACCCCGGACCCTGGTCCCCGATCCCCGATCCCCGGTCCGTGCCTCGCTGGGCTGGAGATGCTAGGCAGGCTGTCAAGCCATCCGAGTGTCATTGCCACCATCTCAGGCTCGTAATGTGATGCCAACCGTTTAAACGTTTGGCGGAAACAGAAGTGAGTGGAACACGCTATCGCTCACAGTTCTGGTGGGGAAACGGTTATCTGCAGGGAAGATTTGAGTTTGGTTACAAAACAATTACCTGCAGTGAAGATTTGAGTTTGGTAGCGAAACCGTTAGCTGCAGTGAAGATCTGTGTTCGGCCATGACTGAGACTGGATGAATTGGTATTCTTCTACCTATTTCCATAATCAGCTCACTCACAGGTATTTAAAGCAATTACACAATGATAAGGCTAAACTCAATTTACATGCTGTGATTATTTTTATTCATACGCAGTTAGCAGATCAAATTTGTTTCTGCACAGTTTGAAGCTAGATATCATGGATCAACAGTCGCGGTAGTTACGCACTCAGTAATGAGAAATCAAATTGGATGGTTATTAATAAAAATAAAATACCCGCAGTGACACGTTTCACCGTTTTAATCAGCGTAGAAGAACACCTGCATTCTTACACACTACAAGGTTTTCGCCACTAACAAAGACCACGAGAAAGCAGCTTACGGTTCAAGTTTCCCAGGAGGAATTCAAGATACAGAAAGATTGTGATTAGTGAAAGTGTTTGCCATTGCCAGATTGACACCCATGCAGGATATAATGGCAATACGTACTTAAATCCAGTTAGGTAAGACTCTCACAAAACTGTGATATGTTTGTGTGCTAAGGAAGGTCATGAGCTGGGCGATGAGTATGCTATGGTCCCATATTTGGGGTGGGGGGTTTGGGCAGTACAGCCTGTGTGCGCATTGCTGACCCCTGGTACAGAGAAGTGTTTATAAGTGGCACAGAAAACTTTAACTTCAAAGAGCATTGGTCTCAGTACTGGAATGGCTTCCCTTTGTGCACACGGTCTGGTTCTTCATTAAATTTCTTCATTATTATTATAAAGTGAGTTTTCCTCATCGCCCAGTAGCAGTCACGATTAATGAAGACACAGAGAAAGACTGAACTAAACTTATATTAAATCCATGTTCATTTCTGCCACTTTAACTGATTATTGTTAGTCCAGCTTAAAGATTTAATTAAGTTCAGCCTGAAGGTAATGTCATCTTCTTATCTACAATACGACTGCAGTTGTAGACTCTGGTTTTTAGCATCAGAAGTTCTTGTGTTACAAAAAACTAAGTGCAAACCTTATAAGCTCAAATATTTATTTGGGGTATCAAACCTAGCCCTTATTTTCATGGTATTGCCAACAGTGTTTCTGAATATTGCGCCATCTTTTTCAGTGACATAAGTTTATATTGTCTAGGCCAATGACAATAACTCGGATAGACGCTCAAGTCAAACTAATGTTGACAGACATGTCACAAAAATCTGCCCTGTCCAGGCGCCGTTTTATGTTTCATCAATTAGACGGACAGGAAGGAAAGGAAGTAAAACTCCTTTCATCTCTTCATGTATAATTACTGTGAAATTTAAAGTGTGATTAGCTTTGACTGTTTCTCCTGATGAAAAGTGAGGAAACATCTTAAGGCCTCAATAACGGCACTATATATAGCCAGATAGACTGTCAAGCAGACAGGATCCTTATTTAAAACCACATCTTCCTTAAAACCCGGCATGCTATTAGCTCCAGTAATTTTTCAATTACTCAGTGCCTAGCAAGTGGACCTTGACCAGCAGTATATAATTACATGGAATCTAGCTTGTGCAATAGGAGCGTGCAGACCTTTTCCAGAGGTACAAGCCTGTATCAACTGAGGTGAGAGATAAGTCCTCTAGTTTAAAAAAAAACATGTATAAGCAGATCTCCAGACATCAGTGGGATTACCTACCAACCAATCTCCACTTCTATTTGATTATACTGTGAAACTGGGATGGTCTTTTATATTTGCAAATTAACATTTCAAATTAAAAAGTAAAATTTTTTTGATGTTTTAGTGACGACCAGTACAGTATTGCTTTGCTGCTGTTAATAACAACCCTCATGCCATAATGTAAAAAAATCGACATAACTACCTTTTTTTAATTTCTTCTTATTATTTATTTGAAATTGGCAATTGTGCTAACAGAGCTCACCCCGTCTCTACGAATTATAACCCCAACACATGAGGAGGGTGAGGAGTTACTACTGAAAACGTACTTGCAAAACCAGGGGTCTAGATCATGTAATTCACCAAGAAGGTCACAGAACCTCCCCCCTGACCTGCAGAGGCAAACTTATCAATTTAACAGGATATCAGTGCCACACTGAAGAGAACTACATTGAAATTCTGATGGAATTCAGAAGATCCCTTTCTTCGCTGGTCTGCTCGTTCCAAAGGCGTGCCACAGGAATCTCATCTACCGGAACATCGAAAAAGCATGGTTTCTGTGCCTGTGCAAGACCAGCATGAGAGACCCTCTGCTAATCTGATTTTATATCCAATAAAGAAGAGGGGAACAAGCAACAGCGCAAGTCCGTTCAGACGGTCATAGTTATCCAATGTAACCCACATTTAATCCTGTGGGGGAAAAAGGGTTACATGCATACACATACAAATAGACCTCAGTTGGGGTATGAAATAAACTAAAGTTTTTTTATTAACATTAAATTATGTTTTATTTTGTATTTTGGTCTATTTTAAATTGGCATTCCACCCAATCTAACGTCTCCCCACTACGAACCCCACAATCCCACACGGGGACTCCGTCGCCCCCACCCAGCATCAATATTTCCCATCCAACACACTGCAAGCTACACAGCAGGGATGTTAATTAAGCATGGATTTGTGAAGTGGCATGTCCCTCCTGGTGACACTGCCAACCGGCAGGATCCCAGTGAAATTAGCGTTATGCTGAGGCATCACTACTGACTCCAACCCATCCCAACCTTGAATGACACTCGGCCAATTGTGTCCCGTTGCTCCAGGCAGTGAAATAGTCCTTATTCGAACCCACGCTGGAGGTCCATTCTTCATTTAGCTAATTGTGTGTGCACACATGCACACGTACGCACACTTGAACGCAGGCGCGCACAAACACACGCACACTCACATGCACACAACTGCTATAACTCTCACTGTGAACCTCTATAACACACACACACACACACACACACACACATACACACGCTCTTCTCACTGTGAACCTCTATAACACACACACACACGCACTTCTCACTCTCAGGAATTTCAAAGAATAGCATCCCCCAATAACCCAGCCTCTTCTGGAGATGACAGTGGGAAATGGTCATAAACTCTGACATAGGCCCAGACTAAATAAATTCTGGCTGCAGCGACAGACAGTCCCTCTTTGTGGGCTGTCAGACATGCACTATTGAGTTTACTTCACCCAAATAGAGGGTGAAGGGCTAGAGGTCATGGCTTGGATTGACAGGTGTTTATTGAGTTGGAAACCAAGAGCAGAATGCACACAGCCTACGTTATATATTGCCCAGAATACGAGATGGATAGTCTTTGAAGAGCTTTGTGTTTCCACATCTTTAAATGCAGAACAACTTGCTGTTCAGTGCTGCCACAGTGATATATATGAGTCATGTGAGACCACTGCTCGAAAAGGTGCTGTCTGGCTGCAACCCCCTGAAAGTTACAGGGCGTCATTGGGAAGGCCATCAGGATTATCCAATCTATCTAAACAGAAAGTTTTTAGTCCGAGAGGTTAAATCCCTCATGTATAGACTTGGCTGGCAAACCATTCATGAAATCAGTGCCAGTATGGACACAAGCTGTCATTGCGTTATTTAAGTTCCCCTGATCAAACTGATCAAAATAAAATATGTTATTATTAATTATATTATTATTATTATTATTATTATTATTATTAATATTATTATTATCATTTATTTGTTTGTCAGAGTGATTTATTTAGCTGTAGCCGTTATTTGAATAATTTAAACAACATGATATTTTCTGAAGCTATTCATTACATGTAGGTCAGCCGTACCCTTCCTGAGATTCTAACTAAGAGTCGTTTCATCATACAAAAAGGGTCGGCTAATCCTGTGTGCATGTGTGTCATAGACCCTCACTCACGTATTAAAAACCTCGGCCCAGCCAAATGACACACCTAAAAACCCACGCTGAGCTTGAGTGACGACCTGACTCTTATCGGTGAGAAGTGGCTGCCACTAACAAGGAGCGTGTGAGAGAGAGAGAGAGAGAGAGAGAGAGAGAGAGAGAGAGAGAGAGAGAGAGAGAGAGAAACGTTTAAGTGGCTTTAACAGCCCAAGGTTTTGAAGAGGAGCCCGCATAAGCCAGTGTGAAAAATTCCACTGATTGAACACGTTCCCTTGTTTATCCCTCCAAGCACCACTTTATTCTTCACAGGATGAGCTGAGCCTCCATAAAGGAATTTGACTGCAGTGCTGGATTTGTGCCCAATCTCCAATCTCTTTGCCCATATGTGAAAGAGCTGCCCGCCTTAGTTTGCACACTCCAGAACAGTAGGTACACAAGTGGGGGGAAAAAATGTCATTTTTCTTGGTTCACATTGGATGGACAAATGGTAGGATGTGCTAATAAAAGCATTGTGGATCTGTACGGATGTTCTTTGTCTTAAGGTTTGTGAACGGAATTGGTATCGTATCTATGGAGTGTTAAAATTTAAATACTTGCCTAAGTTTGACGTACGTCAGTACGCAGAAAGTGTTTCTGTCCTTGAGTTAGTGTGGTTTACCTATAATATAAGAAGGATATTCTCCGTTTAAAAAATTCCCCTTTGAGTTGAACATATGCATAAAATGAAGATGTGCGTAACATGCTTGCATATGACAAGTCTAGAGTAAAAAGAGGAGAAAAAAACCTTTTACTCAGGCACATAGCAGCACGCAGAACCAATAGGCATGTGGGCACTCGAACCCTGCGGAGGCTTATCTGGGCAACTCACCCACAGCTCTACACATCCATTCCTGCACACAGATCAGTCAGGAGAAGTGCATAGTGTTCCAGCATTCCTGGGTATTTGTATGATCTGATTAAATAGGATCCCAGCTGTTCCGCGTGAGGGTTCTGCTTAGGCACGCTGGTGTGAGTAACACATTTTCTGCAAGCCTATATATCAGTATCCTTCTCTCCCTTTTCCATCTCAAATGCAAAGCATAAAACAGAGGGCAAGGGGAGGATAAATAGGATGTGCTTGGCCACTAAATGCAGAAGTTCTCTCCAGATGTTGGGCGGGGGAACGTGGTCGCCCGTGGCAGCTGGAAGCCGACTGTTTTTGTGATCCACTCGCTTCTCTTCTTGTCTTTCACCTCTGTGTGCACATTTTCAGATGCACAGGTCCCGAACTTCACAGCAGCTTGAGAGGGAGAGTTTGGCGTCTGCGTGAAGGCCAAAACATCTACACTCCACTTCAGGAGGAAGTGTTGTTTTAACATCCAGGATATCTCCTGCAATTCTTGGTTACTGGTGCAATGCAACAGCAACCTTTTTACTATCTGGGATTTCTACCTGATTTAACCAGAAGAAAAGGTGGCCAAAGACCTATGACACGTTGTCGTTTAGCTTGCACATCTGGCCTTGATGGACAGATGAATCACCACTTGTGTGTAATCAGATGACCCCCGAAGAAACTGCAGGGAAGTGTACTTGTAAAAAAATGTGTAAAAATTCCTGGAGAATGCCATAATAGTAGACACATATTGATTAAAACTGAATAATGAAGTAATCAGTGAGTACCTGATTTGATAGTTCAGCAGCTGCAGCACTAGTTAAACCAATCATCTACCTGATCCATGCTATATCATCCTCCTACAATACATGTTGATAATCAATAGCATGAATGGGCGAGCTCCAGCTCATAGGGCTCAGTCTGCACTCAGGCGAGCTCCAGCTCATAAGGCTCAGTCTGCACTCAGACGAGCTCCTTTACCGAGCCACCTGGCATACTGCAAATGCTTTGTGACACAAAACCACCACACCCACATACATGAAAAAAGCAGGTTTGGAAAATGAAAAATTAATGGTTTCTGAGAGTCCATGTAGAGTCAGAAGCCTACAAAGGAAGTGTCATGGAAGGGCTTAAGAAGAGTCACCTACGCATGTTGGAAGGCATGAAGATCTTAAAAAAACAACAACTCCGGTGTTGAGAGCTAATCCTTTTTAAAAGGGGGTGGGGGCATTTGTGTGTGAATGCGTGTGTATATGAGCTATTGGCAATAGATTGAATCAATATTAAACCCTTGATTCAACCTTCCTGTTATTGGAACAGAAAAAGCACATTATATAAATACAGAGCGCAGCCTGTTAATCAACAGGGAATAATGAACAGTGAGCTTCCCAGGGTTCTCGTGATCCGGATGAATTCAGAGAAGAAGCCGTTTTTCCGACCACCCCACTTACCTCCACTCCTCGGCCAAACCTGCTATTAGCATACTAAAATGTAGCTGGTTCAAAGCAGCTGTAATCAAGAGCCACTCAGACAAAAAACAGGGACAGATCAGACACCTATTAATACATTATATTTCTCAGCTCTTTTAGGCAGTGAAGTATATGTTAAAATTCTTGAAAGCCAACGTGAGTTTGCACGAGTCTCATCGCAGTCTGGATTTCAGTCTCGGCTTGTTCTTTAAGTCAGTGACACATTTTTTTTCTCACATAATTTAAACCTAAATATTTAATTTAAAATATCTCATATTAAACTGAGTTCATTTGCATCAGGAAGACTTTCAGCACACATGGAGTTACAGCTCTGTGATTGGTTTAAATTAATAAAGCAGCACTCTTGGTACTCTTTAAATGAAACAATCCATAGCATTTTAGATGAAGAAATGTGACTATTGGGATTTGGAATGATTAGGAATAACCAGACAAATTCAGAACTAACAGAAAGTAATTTTGTAACGATTAAACAATGTTTAGTGTGAGATTTAACATCAGTGAGTTCTGGCTTCCTATCCAGCACGTAAATTATTTAAAGTTGAGCAAGCCAAGGGATTTTGAATTTTGGACATTAGTTTTCCTGCTTTCTTGGCTCTTTAGTTAATGTGTTTAGATGTGGAAACACAATTCAGCTTTAAAGTCCAGCATTAAAGGCAAACACGTTGCTTGCACATTGGTTGAAAGACCTCATTGCTGACAACTCCACTACACGTGACTTGGGATTTTTTTTTTTTTACAATGTGGCCCTGCCATTCACGCTGAATAATAATTAAATAGGAAAGTGAGAATGGTTCCAGCGAAGAGTGACCCAGCGGGGAAAATGACGACACCGCGCTTTGTTTAAACTTTCCGTTTCCGAAATGGGTATCTTTTAACAAGCTCAGTGGATTTCTGGGTGCTCCGAAGGCTAAGCCACTGGGAGGAGGCGACGCTGCTAGCGGTGTGTGGGTGGCGACAACAAGGTGCCCCCTGGGAACTTCCTGTTTTTGTTTTTTTGTTAGAAAGCATGAGGTTACTGGGAGCTTCACTTTTGCCTTCTGCCTCTGGAGGTTCTCATTCTCTGTGGGCCGGAGCTTGTTTTTAATGGAATGTGTATCTCTCTGCATGACAAACGGAGGATATTCCTTCTGCATGGGATGAGCAAACAAGTTGTCAGAGTTAGTTCCTCTCGGCTGTGCTGTGCATGGTGCTGATGTCCCCGGGGAGACAGGACTGTTCCCGGTCTTTCACCTGCACAGCGCCGTCGTCTCCAATCTCTCTGTTTACCGAAAGAAAATCACGTGAACAAATTCAATACAATCCTTTATCATCTAAATGCATGCAAGAAAACGCTAATTGCATATCATGTGTCAATTATAATCCTCATATGAAATGGCATCTTGGAAGAGGAAGTATTAAATGACAGGGCCTTTTAAATGTTTTACTTGTTTGCTGTTGGAAGGCACTCCTATCTCCTATCTTACCTGTAAATATATATATTTTAGCTATTTGTAAAGCTTACTTACTGAAGCAACTGTTCCATTCTGCTCAGCTACAGTAAGAAAGAATGGTATTGAAGTTATATCTTCATTAACTTTTTAATCCATCTGGCTATTTAGGGTTATTGTTTTAAGTCACTTGATGGAAAAATTTAATTTAATTACAAACTATTTGAGTGATTTGATTATGCCAATGAGCTTAGTGAATCCACGGTGTACCGATAATATTAAATAACCTGAAAAGATTGTTTGAGAAAGATTTAGAAAGTGGGAAATGTATCACTGCGAAGAATGAATAGCCTCAGACATTTTTATGGATAAAACATTCATTTATTTCGGTGATTTCCAGTATTGCTATATAATTACATTATTTATTAATCAAATTGCTCATCCGTTTCCCCTGAAGACTCCATTAATATTCTACAAAAACTTTCAAATATTATTACCGTCAGTTTAATTAGATCTAGGTTTAATTACCATTTATATGGAAGACTCCTGCCTGCATCAGGTTTTGACATTAAGTCTCACAGGTAACTGTTGATATTTTTTTGTTTGTTTTCTTACCTCATTACATTCACTCTAGTAAAGTATGCAAATAAATGAACACCCAGACACTTCCTTTTGTTGGTTGCTATGTGTTTTTCTGTTAACGGTAAGTCTCTGTAAGGCCCCTCTCCCCTCCGGCCCACAGTAACAGTATTAATAGGGATGCACAAATGTAATCAGAAACAGAGCTGCTCTCCTCCAGGATGCCAATTGGAGTATTGATGCATGGCATTCAAGGATATTTTTCATCAATATCTGTTCCCAAATACCATCAGATATCTCCTAACCTCTACCACGTGTTATCAGCCACTGTTAAAAAATCAAGCTGAATTCTGCACGGAATAAAGGGCATCTTTAATGAACCTCATGCTGAGAACTGATAGGGTTCCTATCTGCGTGGCTCAGATTTAGGGTCTAACAACTCTGACTCCTGGTGCTCAGGCCCATTTAGTGGCCCATAGACTCGACTCGTGCTCTGGAGACCCGTCGATGAAAGCATTCAACAGGAATTACGGTTTACTTTACTGTAACACTTACTCTGAACCATGAATGCCACGCCTGCATGAAAGACGACGACGAGAAAGACTGCCCAGTGTGAGCACGTAGAGCCACACAAGCGGAGTGAGTGTGTTAAAGAAAGACTGCCCAGTGTGAGCACGTAGAGCCACACAAG
>JAOVYW010006609.1:0-11397 GCA_025775045.1 Hiodon tergisus
CCCCACACCACCGTCATCCCTCTCCAACTCGTAGTACACCTAAATAGTCAGCAGTGGGTCCAGAGCTCTTAAGGGGAAGGGTTTGGGTTTACCCCAGAAAAAAAATGGCACGTCTGAGCTCCTTGGCTGTCGTTTGACCACCGCCGGCATTCTTGGTAATGCCCAGTGTCCGTCACAGCCATTCGCTGCCCTGTCCAAAGGCATCGGGTCGTCTGACTGTCAGCCGGCTGCTCTCCAAAACACGTCTTGCCCAACTCGGCAGCTCCGACCCGAACTGACCGCTCCCATCCGCCTTCCACGGATCAGCCAGGGGGCTGGCCACGTTGCCTCGGTCGCTCGCAAACACTGACGCATCAGGGCTGCTCAGATGCAGCTTCCTGGCTCCACATTGCTGAACCCCCACCCACACCCACACCCACACCCACACCCCCACCCTACTGCCCAGATGCAAGAGCTGGTGTCTCTCCCAGCCATCACTCAACTGCCACTTCAGCCTCCAGACCGCCTCGGTGTCATCATACCCTTGGCCTCTGGAGACCCTGATTGGCCTGTTGGATGTGGTCAAGCCGTCGGGCACGAGCTCCAGACAGTCACTGTCTTCCAAAGCTGCAGCTGGAGTGAGCAGCTTGTTTGGACAGGGCTGGAGACACTACGCCGAGCCGACGGCTCTCCTGCTGCTGCTGGACCCGTGGTTAGGTGCTCCTCCGCGGCGTATGTTTCAGCTGAAGGTCATTTATAAGGCAGCGAGCGTGTTTCCCCCACGGCACTATGGGACATCTCCGTTAGCCCACTGAATTACACTGTGCGAGATTTGCTGTCAAACCTGTCACTTCTACTTCGGCCACGTAAAACGGGGCCTCTTCAGAGCAGTGGACAAATAATAAATAACGTTGGCCAAGAAAAAGTACCATATGACGCTGGATAAACAGTTCTGCTTTTCAAACAGTTTAAAATTTTTTTGTATTCTATACCTAAACATTCAAAATCCTAAAACCGCTGCGTTGCAAAACACATTTAAAAAACCTGCATTGAAAAAAAACGAATGGGGTGATAGTTGTATGAGCATATACAATATTCCAGAACCTCGGTCATTGATGACTAGAAACACCAAGCAAACATTAACAAACGGAAGTATTTCGTTGTTAGTTTTAAGCTTAAGTTGAGTCACAAGTGAAGTTCCGTTGGGGTTTCATTGGCCGTACATTACGTAAATGAATTTAATACACACTCAGTGGCCAGTTTATTATAAACTCACATCTAGTGATGCTGACATCCCGCAGTTTCTGCAGATTGGATGGCGGTACGATGCTTTATTAGGTTGAGGTCTGGAAACTGTGCTGGTCACTCAAGTAAACTGAACTCGCTGTCATGTTCCTGGAACCGTTCTGAGAGATCACGTGCTCAGTGACTCAGCGCGTTGTCCTGCTGTAAGTATCCTCGTGACGAAGGGCAAAGCGTAGTCATGAAGGGATGCACCTGCTCAGCAACAATGTTCAGACACGCTGGGGTGTTCAAACATCGCTCAGTTGGTATCCAGGGTGTATCAAGAAAACGTTCCAGAGATGTCCCCACACGTTACACCACCAGCACCCTGCACCGCTGACAGACGGGACGGGTCCCTCTGTATTACGCAACAGGAACCAGGATTCGACAGACGATGCCGTGTTTTTCCACTCCTCTGGCCCGCCTGTTTTCGCCGACTGACGGCCGCTGACTGAATGTTTTTTGTTTGTCGCACCCTTCTCCATAAACCCTAGACACAGCTGTGCGTGAAAAGCTGTTGTGCTGTTGTCAAACCGTGCTGAAAAGTCACTCATTTTATCCATTCGATTGAGCAGTCACTGAATGCCTTGATGCCTGTCTGTCTGCTTTATATAGCACGTGACTCACCATCTGTAGGAGTGACCCATTTTCGTGAACGGGGTGGCGTACCTAAAAAACTGGCCACTGAGTGCATATAGTGTATGTAAAACACACTTGTATTTAAGGTTTTGTGCGTTTTGTGTGTTTTTTGTGTCCAGATTTGAGCCTCTGTACGCAGTACGATACGCGTTTTGTATTTCAGTTAATTTAATATCAGATTAAAATGACTCTGGCAGGCAATACCTGTTGGTGCAGGAATCCGACCGCAGAAGGTCTGAAGTTTTGATGCAGTCTCTGTCTACTGAAAATAAGGCTGAAGTCAGAGACTCAAAAGGGATGAGATGTGAAAGTCGGCCCACTTCTTGGTCAGCCGCGGGATGTGGGGGCGTGTGAATGGCAACGCGGCTCCTTAACGTGACAGACAAGACCCAGGGCAGAACCGGCAGAACCGGTCGACCTGCGACGCCACAGACCGGGTTTTTGATGGATGTGACTCCTTCGCCGTTTCGGCAGGGACGCTGCTGCCTCCACTACACGCACCGCTGCTCCGCGGCACGGAGTTTGGGGGGAACAAATCTGCCTTTTCGTCTTTCCGTTGACTGCGGTCCCGCAACACTGACCCGTGGATTCTCGCTGGGCAGTCGCTACTCGTCAGCAGGCCGGTAACGTGGGATTCCTGACCCAAAGAAACGCGGAGCAGCAAAATCATCCTACTGAAGACGCACTGATGGCCTGGAGTTACGGTCCTAAAGCACGGTTTTAATCTCTCACTTCCTACATGCAGGCATTCCAAAATAAATAAGAAACAGGTTCTTAACCCTAACCCTTTTGCATTATTTTCAGTCTAAAAGCCTTAAAAGTAGAACTCTTTAGTTCTACTGTAGAACTCCTGGTGATGAGACCTTGCAGTGTCTGGGAACACATGGGTGCCACTCATTAGAGACAGTGTCGATGGATCTCTGGAACAGGCTTGATGTGAAAAAGGAAAATGTAGGTGAACCGTGGCGAGCTCTGCAGGCCTGCCTCGGGGCGAAGTAGAGCACAGGTCTGCCAGGTGGGTCTAAATGCGACAGCGGAGCTAAACCAAGGGACATGACACGTGGAGAAGAGTCTTTTTGTCACCGCTGACTTCCAGGAGCGCGTTATTTCTGCCACTTCAACACCGATAGCTGACATAATTTTTCTAGCCCTGCGCACCCTTAGGGGTAAAACTTTTCTGACAAGTTTGTAAAAGTCCATCTGCTATTTTTTTCACATTAAACAGACTCCAATAAAATATATTTCTGGTTTTGTTCATGTGCCGGTTTAATTAAAATCTGCTACGAAGTTGGTTGTCATGGAATTATACCGAAATGCTAGATGTTCCAAAGTAAAAGAATGTATTTTTTTCGGAACCATAATGAGAGACAAGTTTTTGTAAAATGCATATTCACAATTCCATGTAACGTAGTTGTTTTAAACTTCTATCTAGTGAGAATGCTGAGTTTTACAGTCTTATAGCTGAAACGTGCGTGAGATCCCTCAGTATCAGTCTAAACGGGTCAACCATAGACCACGATGTTCGATATTGTCGTGCTTCAGGATGTCAGGATAAGTCAATCGGCCTGTATTTAGGGTGCTTTCATTTTTTAAACCTTTTGACACGCCCGCTTGTGGAAAACCGATTGCTAGCCGTACGACTGATTCCCAACAGACGGGATTAAATAAACACGAGAGAATGCAGTCCAATAGGGTGACAGATTTTGTACAGACATAAGTGTTTTCTCCCTGGTCCATGCAGGCTGAGACCAAAGTTCTACCCTGTTGGTAACTCGAGGTTCATGTATCTGCAAAAATGTATTCATAGCTTTTTATTTCTCAAAGCATTTGAAGGTGAAGATCTATTCTAATAATGAAAGCCAGCCGTTGCAGTATTGGCCTAACTATGAGATCAACCAATCATGGGAACCTCATCCCCAGGCCTAATTAAAATAGACATATAAGATACTGGAGGTTTTTTCCCCACAAATCACAGATAAACTTAGCTATTCCAGCTAGTCCATTAAGTGTTCATTACTAGAACTCTTGTGCTACTTACTTGGCTTGCTGGACACAACCACAGTGTTACTCTCTCTGAGGTGACAAAAACAGTTTCTTCCAACTATCCAGAGCGGATCGGTAGCATATCCACGTTTACACCTATGCACAAGGCTGTCTGTGTGCTTTTTAACCCTCATCCTCTCAAAACAGCTGTTTAATGTCCTCCTTCCCATCACTCTCCAACAGCGCCTTCTGTCTGCTCAGAGAGATGTTTCCTGGACACGATCCCTCTGACCTCCATGATGGCTGCTGTCCAGTCAGTGACCGGCCATCCTCTGCCTGGTGCCAGCTCTCCTCAACGCCGATCCTCCTCGATTTTTCGCCGGCTTCTGACGAGGCTCACCGATGGCCCCCGCCATCGACGCTCTCTGGCCAGCGGATCTCAGGCGTGGCGTTGAGCGCGTTGAGCCGGCTATCTTCCTGCCCGGCGGTCTTCTGCTGTCCTGCCTGGTTTCCTGGAGAGGCTGGCCATCTGCTCCCAGAGCCTTCTCTGTAGATGAAGCAAAGGCTTGGTCTTTAGCCTTCAGGCCCTCCTTAGCCTCTGGTCCCAGTGCTCCCCAGCACAGCTTTCACAGCTTTCCTGCTCCCTCTCCCAGTATACCTGCCTGCCAATACCAATATGCCCTGATATTGTTCAGATAGGAGTAATGGGATTTGCCACATATATAGGCCTAAATGAATGACGTAAATAAAGATAACGTTCATTAATGATTTTAATGCGCACATTTTACGTATACGCATCACCGAGTTATTTTAAACTAGAAGTAAAAGTAAGCAAACGGGTTTAATGCACAATTTTAAAGCTGCTGGCCTCTTGAACGGAGTAATAAAAGTGAATAAACAGAAGATTTAATGACAGATTTAAGAACATTTGCCATCTTGATTTTAATTTACGGCTCCAGGGAATCTGGAGCAGAATCTTTTCTGTCGTTCATATCGTATGGCTGTTTTTATTTTATTTGTTATTATTCTTCAAATGAGCCCACATTAAATTCACAAAAGTACGCTGAAGTAGATAAAAATGTTAGCTCGTGTTTATGAAAGTGGTCAGGAAATGTTATTCATGTCGGTTGTCATGGTTTAGTTTAGTTTATAAAACAATAATTCTAGACAGTTTTGACTCCTTTTGCTGGAAAATACTTATGTCAAAATCCCAGGTAAGTTTGCTTACGCTTACAGACATGACTTTGGGGATGCAGTCAAATTAAAGCTCTAGCTTTTGTAGTTTCATTATTCAAGCAACGAATTAAGTGGTGGCACAGTGTCTCAGAATTTTGCGAAGGTGGCTGGGTGCCGGGTTGGAACCCAGCTTGGGTCAGGTGAATTTGCGAATGTTAAACTGGCCCTGTATGGTGATTGTTTGGGTGATTCTGTCTCCCGCCCTGCACTGGACTGGGGTCCTGTGATGCCAGGTACCCTAGGACTGAATTTGAATACCAGCTGCAGAAAATAAATGAATAGATTATCAATTAAATAAAACGCTACCCATCTCCTTTGAACACCAATCTATATAAGGGACTGAGGTTCAAATATTTTATTTAAATATATTGAGGAACAATGGATTTCTTTATGTTACTTAGCCAAGTATTCTGCCAAAAATGTCACTGTCATAAAGAACAGCTAAAGTAATATAGAAAATAGAAAATGGTGAAATATTCAAGGATTTACATATTTTGATGTTTATGTAATACCTTAAAGTAAAGGAGACAACAAAATTCGTTTTGCTCAATACTGAACAACGGAAAACGGAAAAACGTGAATCCTACAGTGACGCAGATAAATAACGGAAAAATGTCAGCGGGCAGCCAAACCGTAAACAGACCATAGAAACGAACGTGTTTAATCTCCGCAGAATGCGGTTTAGAACGAGGAACCAATGAAGCGCGAGCGGCAGCGGAACAAAAGGTTCTCAAGAGTCGCAGTTTGTACAGCAGCAGGAAGACCGGTTCTCCGAGCACAGCAGATGTTCTGCCCGTACACTGCGGAGACGGTAAAACAATAGTGAGAATACCTCAAGCCATGGTAACGTTCAATTGTCTTTATCCTACACAGCATCCTGTCCCTGTTTAGCCATATAGCCACCGAACTACTTCAAGTCCTGCGCACTGTGCAGTAAGGTGACTTTGCATACTTACTAAAACAAGCGCCTACTGCAACTGACAGTTATACTACTAATGATGCTGTAGCTATTTTCATAATCCATAAAGACATTTTTGCCATACAGTTCTACTTACATGGGTTTAAGGTAGAAGGCTAGTGTTAGACTTGTGTTGGTTGATTCTCCCAATAAACTTTTCTCTACATCAGGCGGCCGCTTGAGAGTTGTCTGGGAGAAGCGAATTGCTGCAAAACCACTGGATTTTAAAACTGAATCCATTACTGTCGCAAGCGGAATTTTACAATATTGAAAACGTTTCCTATTATAGTGCAGTTGCAGTCACTTCTCTATACGGTGAGTTCAGTCGATGCGGAGTTTTGTTGCTGTGGTTGTTGTTGGCAAGTTACTTTTGAAATGTACAGACGAATAAGTAACTAATAGGTAGCCAAAATATATAGTAATAAAATAAATGGCATTTATCTTTTAGTAGAAGACAGTTAAGTGGATTATTAAATTAAGTTCTTAAACCGTGGGTTTATAAATAAAACACGTCTTAGAATGACGTGCAAATGTTATCAAATTCATGAAAATGCCTTAGGTTTCTTACATAGAGAGACCTTGAAATAAAAAAATAAAATAAAAAAATCTTCATTTAAAAAAATGATTTATTTTACTTTGAAAAACTGCGTCGAATTTCAGGTGGCCACTATCAAACGCGAGTGTTCTCAGTGCTGGTGTATAAATTACAATAAAATCACTACTGTTTTAACGTGCATGTCATAATTATCCTTATAATAACTGAGCTTTTTTGAAGCACCATCTATGATGACATGTACGGGACCACGCTAGAATTATTTTATTTCCTAGAGCGAAGAGTGATGTGTGGGAATATTCGTTTTCGCCCCGGTCTACTCCTCACCAGTCAGAGTTAATGTAAAGCAGGCCTGTTGAGCAAGCTCCTGTTGGTCTGCTCATGAATAAGAGGAGATCCCCCAAACCCTAAAACCCTCAAATCAATGTAAGTACCACTTAAACGCAGACATAGCTTGGGTCCCTAACAATGTCAAGGGACCTTTGAATTGTTCCTACCAACCATGTCTTTTGTCAGATCCTTTAACCCCCCTCTAAAAAATTGTGTTCATACCAATGTTCAAACTAAACCTAGGCCCTTGCGGTCAGATAAGGACGTTCTGATACTAGCCTTATGTCTTTACGCATAAACAGTTATTCTACCATTATAATTTTTCATTATATTATTGGTTGTAGAATAGTTATTTGTGAGAATGAAATGTTTGGTAGGCTCCTCCAGAAATTTCTGTTGTTGTTAATGTGGCCCGATGCGTTGCATAGCAAAGGATAAACATTTTAAGTGAACTAAATATTTTCGACCATACAACGTTTCAATTTGCATGTTCTGCTAAACAAAGATAGCCATCAATTGTTTTTGTTTTTGGATGAAGAAGAAACAAGCGAAACACAACGACAGCGATTTTTACCATAGCTCCCCTACTGCTTTCAGTGATGACCCGTCCCATAAACCAAGCAGTTTCCACCAGACTTCCAGACTGTCAGATTTCTACTGAAAGTTTAATTCAGGTTGTGAAAGGGTACTGCATTATTACATTTATAAGAAGCTGGCTTCTCGGTTAAATTGTTTGCTCACAATTTATAAATTGCAAACATTCCACTGAAATTAATTCATCATTTCAGTTGTTCAGGATGACTACGGTGTTTGTATTGGCTGTCAGCATTAAGCTGAATTTTTTATGAGTTTGTTTTTATTAATTATTAATCTCAATGCATTGAAAATGCATGGTCTGGCCCCTTGCACTTGTGTATAAAAAGAGTAGTGTTTTTTTGTTACTAAACACATAATAAACGCATAGTTTAGACATAAATCATGTGTTTAAATGAAAACACTGTTCGATATAAACATTTTAGTGTTTTTAAATTAATATAGACTGGATACGGATAACCAAAATATGTTCAAAAATATTTTTTGGTTTGGATCGTTTAGTGTACACAGAGCTGGATGTCATTGACTGTAATTTCAAAACTCACGTATACATTTGGATTAGGATAAATGGGAATCACACTTGCCAGGCATAACCAATAGCATTCATTGGAAGGAAACAAAGAAAACTAATAAAATAACACTTGGTGAAGCAGGAAAGTAACTTTTTTTCTGTTGCTTGTCTAGACGCTGGTAGGTTTCAGTGTTTTGTTGAGCTCGTTAACTGCCAAGCTATCTCTCTGTCATGGGTATGTGGTCAGGAACGCTAAAACTTCTGCGCACATCTGTTTAAAATTGAACAAGTTTATTTTTATCCGGGCAGATTTAGTTCAAATTTACGAGTTGTTTAGTAAATATAAATACTGAATAAACGGAAATGTCAGAACATGCACAATGGTATTTGCGTGTGTGTGTGTGTTATAAATCACAGCAATTGATTGTTAGGCCTTGATTGTTTATGAGAGACACTGATGCAAACCAATACATTGGAAAATAACTAATTTTAAAACAATGGCTGACAACCAGGCGTTAACTGCTATAACTATAATGTGTCAAAAGAGTACAAAAATCTTTGAGAATCTCTCAATCACCATCAAAGAACTAGCTTGATAAATAGGTCACAAATTATTTGTGCGGACTTGAATTGTGGATACCCAGCATTGCAGTTTACAACAGCATTACACTATGGCAGGCATGGCTTATTAGTTATAGTTATTATTAATTATTAGTTAGTCTTATTAGTTATATATAACTAGCTATAAGGAAAGATTAGGTATGATTTTTCTGCTGTTGATTCTTGGTGTTGCATTAATAAAACTGTGCTGTTGGGATCATGTATAATTTGGTGTCTGATGCTGATGGCTATGAAAATACTACGTTTACCCTCTAAGTGTGTCTGAGAGGCAGCAAACAAGATTCCGTTTTAAATGGACTTTGATAACGAATGATGAATGAAGTAAGAGGTACTTTATGTCTTTAGGCTGAACTACGTTTCCCAATGGTGTTCGTCCTCAACACTGAAACACACAAGCACACAAAAAGCCATTCTAAAAGCCACAGAGATTGGATTGAATCCGAGACCCACTGCGGTATTCTGTCAGCTTAATATCCAGGCACTTTCAAACTTTGCTTTCTCATTGTTGCCTTCTCATGCTAAACAGACATACCAGGATCAGGTAACGGCCGTGCCCGCAATTGCATATTTATAATGCGAGCATGCATATTTATAATGCGAGCATGCATATGCATCAAGGCTAAGCTGCAAAAACTCCCCCCAAATCCCTGCATTTCTCAAAGCTAATGCATGCAAATTCCTCTCTGCGTGTTGGGTTAATGCTCTGGGACATTTTACTGCGGTCACCCACAGTTCCACAGTTCACCTCAGAAGTGGCAAGTAGGCTACTGCGTACAGACATGCGTAGGGCTAACGAGAGCTCGATGCAATTACGGAAGACGACATTCTGCTGCTCTTAACAGGATTAGGAACTGCCCTCCTCCTTAATAAATAGTAGGCGTAGTAGCACAAACTTAGACCTTTTTTTTAAATGAATTACCGAATAGATCTGAATCGTTGCCTACCTGTTTGTAGCTGACACGGGTGCTCTCTCTGATTTGGCCAATTTTTTGGAGGTCACACAGGTGCTCTCTCTCATTTGGGCCATTTTTTTATAGTTCACACGGGCGCTCTCTCTCATTTGGGCCATTTTTCTGTGTTGCCGGGGTCATAGCCATCGTTCGGCCCCTTCGCAAAGGTGCGTAACTCACCGGCGAGGACCCCTGCAGTGGGCACTGCCCTTCTCTCGTCTGTGCCAGACTTCTCCGTTTGAGCCAAGCGTCTGAAGGAATTAGTGCACTGTTGCTGAAATCCGCCAACACGTTGCTGTTGCTTCTTCCTGGTGATTATTCTTCTGATTATTAAACTTTTTTTTTTTTATTGGTATAAAAAAAGTATAAAAAGATCAGTGCCAAGTCTCTAAGCTTGCATTTGTTGATTATAGCAGCAGTGATAGTATATGAAATCAGGTGGATTCCTCACACTTTGGTGCTGGATCCACTGTCTCGCGGCTAGTGGAGAAGAACAGATCACTCGGCATCATACTTAATTTAAAAGCAATTCTATCCTTTTAAATAGCACAGAAAATTGCCTTTGTCTTTGAAAAACGTAATAAACAGCCTGAAATTTGTAAGAACTTTAGTGATTACCATGGTGATTTGGAGACACGTGACAGGTGTAAAATAACAAGGATTGTGAGTAACAAGCAGTATTTTCTTTCACGTTTTGTCATTGAAATGACAGAAGATTCAGAGTGTTTATTATTTTCCCTCCACTCTGTTCAGGATGGGGGACACTCCATGGAGTTCCAAACCCACTGCTGTAGAGCCACAGCCCTTGCAGTAGAAGGCTAAAATGACTACATGTATCTGCGAGTAAAAGATTGAATGAAATGAATGATGGTAATTCATGAGTAAAGGGCATAGGCTTGCGCCCCCCCCACCTCCAGTTTACGGTTTGCGGTTTATGGTCGAAGGCTTACGGTTTGCGGTTTACGGTTAATGGTTTATGGTTTACAGTTTATGGTTTACAGTTTATGGTTTACGGTTAATGGTTTATAGTTTACGGTTTACATTTGACGGTTTACAGTTAATGGTTAATGGTTTACAGTTTATGGTTTACGGTTTACGGTTAATGATTTACAGTTTATGGCTTACGGTTTACAGTTTACGGTTCACGGTTTATGGTTTACAGTTTAATTGTACTGTTGCTGTTCCCCCAGTCTTGCAGAAACAGGACGATGGCTTAAAGACTCACACACAGAAACATTTTCCTCGTCTTTTTCCTCATCGTAGCCTTTTTATCACTTGACTGGCACGACGTGTGATGCTGTCGGTGAGAAGACTGCTTTAGACAGCTGTTAGTGTTCTCTCCCTGCCTGAGCGGGAGAGGTTCAGATTAATCTTCGTACCCTGTGCGTTTGCGAGCGAGTGGATGGCTGCATCCCCTTGCAGCTAGAATATACCTACTGATCCAGAAGTAAGCCTGTGGCCCTGGTTATGGAGTGCTCTGGGTATGAAGAGTCTCATTCCACTTCTCCAGGAGAAAAAAATAACTCTCAACTCCAACAACAGAAATTGCCGCCGTATGTGTTGGTTGATATCCTTAATCAGGTTCGCAGTGTGTTCCCTTAGTTAACTTTCACTTGACTGCGTTGAAAGAATTTCCCCTGGCATCCTGACTAACTGACCAACAGTCTATATCTGGAGCAATATTCCCCTGTGCCACAGGCTGACAGTCTATATCTGGAGCAATATTCCCCTGTGCCACAGGCTGACAGTCTATATCTGG
>JAOVYW010006612.1:0-42975 GCA_025775045.1 Hiodon tergisus
AGAGAGAGAGAGAGAGAGAGAGAGAGAGAGAGAGAGAGAGAGAGAGAGAGAGAGAGAGAGAGAGAGAGAGAGAGGACTGGCGAGGGACTGAAAAAAGGAGAAAGGGTAGAGTAAAGCAGACACCGAATAATGCTCTGAGTGGAGGACCAACAGAGGGGAGAGGAGATAATTACAGGACGTACCATCCAGTTATTTATCTCAGTCAATCCCTCTATAACACCCTTCCATCTCAGGTGTAGTATGTTGGCCTGTATGTTGGTTTCTGTGTTTGTGGTAGACGGCGGAATTTTTCTTCCTAAATGTGTCGTATCTGAAAGTTGTTTACAGAAAAGGGTACACAGACTAATATAATAATTGTTAGCAATTAGTCTTAGAGCTGGCAATTATCAGGTTATATAAACAGTTAAACGCAATATTTGTATTGCATGTATTCTGTATTTGTGTGAGTGTGTGTATTCATCTATCTGTGATGAATGCGTTTATATATTGTTGATCGTGTTTATGAATGTATTAAAAAGTCTGCGCGTGTGCACAAATTTTTGCAAGTGTAGCGTAATTTTAATGTTTTTTTGTCTATGAAAGGTTAAAAAGCCTATTCATGCAATCATGTGGCATTAACGTGGTATATGTACTCTCACAGTATGTGTGCGTGCAATGGCAATGCATGTATGAGCACGTATGCTTAGGAAGAGGGTCGGTCGATGTATTTGATAACGGAAAGCTTAACACGGGCGTGTATTTGATTTCCAGCAAGGGCCGATTTGACAAAATATTGATAGTAAAGAGGGCGATTAGGGTATTTAGCAAATGTAACGTATGATTTGCCTTGGTGTTTCTTTTTCACCACCACCCCTCCCCCAAGTGCACGGACGTTATTTGCCACGATATTATAACTACATACATGTCAATTAATACATTTGTTTCAGAGGGATTTAATAGTCTTCGCTTTGTCTCCCAGAGAAAACTTTAAATATGTAATAGCATTTAATCTTGTGTAGGAACGCTTTTGGTTAGTTTGCTTTGTGAGTGGCTGGCAATACTACAAAAAGGGTATCCCACAAAAGAATACAGTAAAAGGGTATGTATCATAATGTATATATTACCAGTGTACCTTGTGATCTTGTAGCATATGCCAGTGCAAAAAATACATTTAAGCTTTCAAGAGGGGGGATGTAATACAAATATATGGGGTTTGGGGAACTTTTATGTCTGCAACTGCATCCATTGTCATTTTGAACAAAGAAGTGGTTTTGCTTAATGATATTATCATAAAAGAAATAAAAAAATGACACTACAAAGGCTGGTTCCCCCATTCATCTCAATACTTACAATAATAGCATACGAAAGAGGATAGGGTGTGTATTGCATACGAATTTAAAATATGTACATAAGATATTGGTGTCATTAAGAAAAGTGCTGAAGGATTAGCACTGTCATTTAGTCTTAACAATTTGGTGTGGTGGCTCTTTCTACTGTCTTTTGGGCTCTTAAAGCCCTATTTCCAAAAGCTGGTTAAAGAGGTTAGGATATTACTGAGCATGAGGGAATATATCCATAATGACGGGAGCCCTTCAACTCTGACGTCAGGACAATTCAAGGAATTGAGCTGTTGTCAGAAACGACTCTGACTGCCAGGGTATTTTCCACGTGATTACAGTCTTTCATAGAGTGTTATCTACCCTCAGGACGTACATTTAAATAATAGTCAAAGGGAACTCTGCTTTGTCGAATTTCGCTGTTCACTGATTGTTTCCGCATACACCCCTGCATGGCTGCACCTCCGTCTCTGTAAATGTATCTGTGTCTGTGTAAATTCAGTATACATGCTGTGCATGTGCCAGTGTGTAACTTACTTTTGGCTGTCTACATACTTTCTAATCGCACTGTTTCTCTAAATCAATATTACAATGTATCTTCTTCAATCCTCAGCTCTGCTTTTCACCTACATTCCGTCTACTATATATTTTCTTCTCCCTTGAATCTCCTATATAACCTATATTTCTGTCTCATCCTATTTTTACTTCTCAACCTATTTAATTCTCAGTTTTTCCTTGTTGTACTACATCATTCCCTGCCAGAATCTTTCTGCACAATGCGGCTCTTTCTGGGTTACTTTGTTAGGCGTCGTTCTTTGCCAGACAGCCATTTTCCATGTGAAATAAAGGCGAGTTTAAAGTAGAAGCAAAGGTGGATTTATTAACCAAGCACAGAAGGAAAGAGTGGAGAGGGGAATTTTTATGTCTGCCTTTGACACTTTATCCAGCAGGCTAAATTTCAGAGATAGGCAAAGTTAATCTAAAAATATCGCTCTTATTTTAAATTGAGAGATGTTATCTATTTATAGATTGCTGTGCATACTGATGGACACTGCAGTGTGCTAATTGAACATTCTTATTACTTAGTATTCATGAACTGAGAGGCACACAGAGAAAGTGATCTTTGATAGTCAGAAACAACGAAAGAGACACAGCTTACAACTGTCTTGTCTTGACAGGCAGATTACCTAAGTACACATTTTGAGTGTTAAAGGTATTTTAAGGAAAGAGGAGATGCCCTTCTCCTGTACTTCAGTGGAGACATTTTACTTTAATTGATAGGCAGCTAGACATTGATCTTACTGTTGGTGCGTCCTTGTCCTGAAGATGCTTGTAAGGTTTGAATCTTGCAGCCATCGCAATTCTCTGTAAAGTTAAAGAGCATGTGCAAACAATTAGACGTACTGTGCTCATTTAATTTTACTTTAAATATATTTCCAATACAGTACATATCTATAGGGGGAGAAAATGTATGAGTTATGAATCCTAAAAAGTGAGAAAACAAAAATGGACTAAGAGATACTTCCATAAAGGACAAGGAATATTGACCTACTTTTTTGACAGAATGAGAATGGTATTATATTTATACTACCATGTGTATGTTCCATAGCCTGTATTTATGTATTTCTTTCTTTTTTCTTCCAGGGAAAAATATTGGAACAGAGTCACAATCCCAGTTTCTCTCTTTGCATTGAGAACCAGAACTTAAATTCCTATTGAAAATACATCAACAAGATTCCAGTACATATCGGTGTTATTTGAAAAGGAAAAAATCAAGAAAATGTTACTGGTTTCTTATGGATTTTTTACTTGGAGTTATAGGAATATGAGAACAAGTTGAATACTTGCTCTTCTCAAGGAAATTAAACTCTGGAAAAAACAAAAACAAAGAGGATTTTATACTGGATATTTGACTTCCCTAGGAGGCAATTAAGCCTGGAGCAATGACCTAATCATGGAAATTAACATTGTGTTGTTCACTCTTTATTAATACAGGTAAGTTAGTAATGTCAGCAATGTCGCTGTTATCTTTCTGTGTATTATTTAGTTTTATCTGCTTTTTTTCACCCACTAATATTCCGTTCATTAAAAGGTTTGGTTATAATAATGATTAAATTCCATCACTGTAATAATGATTTTGGCCTGCTTTCTCTAATGCTAATTCAAATCCCTCCCTCTAACAGCCTTTCTGTTTATCCATAATTTTCTTCCGGCTTCCGACTTGTCACCTTCCTTCAAGAGTCTTGGGTTGATTGGTAGACTCACGCAAATATGGGTGTCACTTTCTCCAGAGAGAAATTGCTGGAGCCGAGGTGGACCGTCCCCCCAGACAAATTGTTCCAGTTGCTCTGAAGAGTCTGTCACAAAGTCTCAAACAAAGTGGGTCGATTCTCTTTTCACAGGGGCCCTCCGGTAGGTGTGGGTGCTGTGGACAGTGCTGTGATTGGCTGGTTGAGACGAGAAGTGAAATGCTGATTGGAGAATGTCGGGAGATTGGGATGAAGACCTGTGTAAAAAGGCTCTTGTGCTAGTGGAGGAGCTGTGCTTTTACTCGCCACGGGGCTACAGCCAAAATGAACGCTGTCAGGAGTTCAGCTACATGTTGAGGGGTCGCAGCAGACAGACGGACACTGGTAAGATCATCAACCATTGAAAATGATAGCTGGAGGACAGAGGTAGGAGGGCATGCAGGCTGTCAAGCACATTCATTGAAATTAGCAATTTTCTGTGCTACAGTACTGCATTGATGCTCTGTCACAAAAATGGTTTTGTGTTTTGCTGTACTTTTGTGAATGTATACTAGTCTAAAAACCTGCTGGTGATTGGCGCTACTTTGTTGCTGCCCTTGAGCAAAGCACTTAACCTGAATTGCTCAGTTAAATATACAGCTGCACAAATGGATAAAATGTAAAACAGTGACCCATGTTTGTTACTCTGAATAAGAGTGTCTACCATGCAACTGTAACTGTTGAACATGGAGGCTGGTGCTCACACTTAGTGACGGCAAAATATGAAGAAAATGACAGTTAGATTTTGCCAGTCTAGTCTCACAGAGACAGGGTAACATTTAGAGAAAACATTTTTTTGTTAGCATTTTACGTTTCACAAAATGTGACCCTGTCTAAATTTCAAACCCACAATACTCGCTGAAAACTACTGCAAAACAGCTATCTAGGAATTTCAAGTAATTAGTGAAATATACTACATTTCTGTTTAGGTTTAACATAACCATTATTCATATTTTGCCTTCAAATAGCAATAAAAAAAAACAAAAAACCTTTTGTTTCTATTTCTAATGCCGGGGACAGAGTTGGGAAATAGGGATACATCTGTGATAAATGTTGTCACAATACTTTTAGGTTGAAGTACTATTTTAACTATTCCACCAGCAAAGTCATTAATTGACTGTGTTTAAGATTCCTAATCAACTTTAAACTCAGTAATATACAATATTAATATGACAACTTTAACACTTCCTTGTTTTCAACCTGTTTAATGTGGTACTGGGCTCATTTAGCTCCACGTTTTCCTCAAATAGATCAATACATGTTACCCCTAAAGCCTTTCACCTTTTCTTTCTTGAGCTTTTCATTCCTTTTTCTCTCGGTCAGGTATTAATACATCATGCTCATTGGAGGCTGAGTTTATTAACCCTACTTGCCCTCAGTGAATTCACTAAGTTGCCCAGTCAGCCAGCATGTCCGTTTCCACATGCTAATCCGTTTCTCTTTCACACACAAACCCTCCCCCTCCGTCTTTCTCCCTCTAGTGATAAAGCAATTTGGGCTTTTTTTCTCCCTTCTCCTTTTTTTCCTCCTCCCAGTAGTTCCTATCGCACTCTTGGTATCTCTCTGATCATATCTGTCGAACAGCAGCTAAATTGATGACATACACTCAGACTTTTGAATAATTCACATTCGCATTCACATTCAAGGTGGGGGGCGGAGATTAATGAAGAGGGAGGCAAAAGCGAAGCAGTAAGAGAAATAAGGACTGATGAAATGGCAACAGGAGCCACTGAAAGCGATGAACTGAGATGGAATCAACTGTAAAGTGCACAGTGCTGCTAGTACATACATCGCTACTTTGGTGCAATGTTTTTTCTTTTGTCAAGACAAATGGTGTTGGAGCTGTCGCGTTACATCTTATTAATGTTGTGATATATCCTTAAATGGCAGCTAAATGAGGTCATACATTTTGCTATTCAGTTTCTATGCATTTCGTGAAGACTGTGGACTTAACTTAGGTCCTGTGTTAGGAAGGAGGAAGTAGGAATAGGAAGTAACTGTCTCAGCGGGTGGCATCCATTCATGATATGGCGATATATTAGTGCATATCTAGATACTTGTTATCTGGAGAAATATCACTACGCATATTTGTATATAGTTTATTAATGTGCTGTCATATTTAAATGGAAAGTTTCATCATCGCTTTCTGTAGGGTCAGCTCTATTGCTCTCTGTTGTTTCTAAGGGTTTCTTTGCGACCCGTTTACTTGCACCTTCCTTCTACATGGTGTATCGACAAGCCATGGAAACAAATTCCAAGACTTGTCCTGCACTGTGCTTGAATAGAAATAGATAGACTTAACATCACATTTTAAAAATCTCTCTTTAACGCTCTCTTTCAGAGATCTCCGTCAGCCTCCTGTCCGTCATTGTGACGTTCTGTGGCATTGTTTTGCTCTCCGTTTCCCTCTTTGTGTCATGGAAGCTATGCTGGCTGCCCTGGAGGGACAAGGAAGGTGGTGGCCTCAGCCTGACTTCAGGACTCCTTCCTGGGGGAGGAGGTGCCGGTGGAGGGTCTTCTCTTCTACCGCCTCTGTTACAAAGGAAAGACACGCACTCTTCCTCCTCCCTCTACCCGTCTCTCTCCCAGTCTGCCCAGCATCACCCTCACTTCTTAGAGGCAGAGAGGAATGAGGGGTGTGGTCTAGGAGGGGTTGGGGTGGTGGTTGGAGGCCCCGAGAGAACCCCCTACGGAGGAGTGGTGGGGGGTCACCAGGAGACGCAAGAGCATTCTTACCTTGACATGGACTGCTACCCCAGTGCTGCAGGGGGTGAGATGCCGTTGGGCACTTTCTCGTTTACCTGTGCGCCATAAAAGTGTTTAAGAACAGGCAGGATGGTAAATGTGGAGGAGGGTTTCTACTGCGATTTGTCACAAAAAGTCCCCTATTGTTTGGGGCTCCCAATAATAAATAAATGTATAATGAATAAATAATACATTTTGAAACCAAGATTAAGATTCAATGTATACATTTTAAAAAGCTTTAAATATTTAAATGGCGGGAATGGAAATACGTATTTTCATGGCTTTTACAAAAATCTTCTTGTCTTGTTTTACTTGTCAAAGTGAAGCTAATTTTCAGTTGAGAGAAAATGCCACATTTAACCTAAAACAGAAATAAATGTGGAAAAATATATTTGTTTTATATGTGACTCCCAGTATTTCTACTATTTTTAGTGAACAAGAAATCAAATAAATATTATATTTTCATTCATATTCATTGCAGATGAACTTACATTTGAAAGTCAACGATTTGGTTTTGTAAATCACACTACGCTACAGAACAAAAGTATCCAGTCTTTTATTAATTATTTTATGTAAGGATTCAGCTTTTTTTTGTCTTTTTTCTCAGGTGGGTTAAAGCTGAGCCAGACCTCTCCAGAACTTCCCCCTGCATCTGAATCAGGCACTGTCTCTCAGCAACACAGAGACCTGCCCAATGCCCACTCCCAGCACCAGGTCACTTCACGGTCAGTATTGTTGGGTCACGTCACGGTCAGGGGTTGTAGTGTCATTGGGGTTGCAGTGTTCCTGAATTGACCCTGTCTCTGCCTTAGCCCTCGCCCCATGACACACCAACTCTCCAGCCCAGATTTCCACGGTGACGAGAAGAGCGATCAACTGACCAGCATTGGCCAGATCAAGCCGGAGCTATACAGACTGCGGCAGGGGGAGTCAGGGGATGGGAAGCAGGGGGACAGCTGTGGGAAAATCTGCTTCCTTCTGCGCTATGCCTTTAAGTGAGTGGTACATTTATGTGGCTCTGTTTGGCTTCTCTGCGTATGTTTTGCACCATACCATTTGTTTCTGTAGCACTATTTGAGGCTGTACAATGACGCTTTGTTCCAAGTGACATGTTGTTTCTTTACTGGTATTAATGTTGAATATAGGAACGAGTAGGGCAGGGTCAAAAGGGATAGTGAAGAGAAGTAATAAAGAAAAACAGAATCTGAAAAAGGAAAAAATACAAAATAAATGAAATTTATTATAGTCATGCTCTTCCAGGGCATCTGTATCTTGCTAGTTTGGGTCCATTTTGAAGTCACTGTACGACTCTTCAAAATAAAGAAACTGCTTATGTTTGAAAAATGAAAACACAAGAGGTAGCGTTGGAATAAATTATATATGGGCCTCCACTTTAAAGAGCAAACACTGTCAACATGTAAGAACAAATCACTATTTAAGATGGGAAATGGGATAGAGATTAAGACAGACAGCCAGACAGAGCCAGAGAGCAAAGGAGAAAGAGAGGTTCACACAGTTTGCAACGTGCATGTTCACGTACAGGTTTGTTTCATATTGTGAAATATTGTGGCTTCTTTGGGGTTACACCACATTTTACGTCTCTTTTAAATTATGATTTTCTGGCATTAATGTTGCATTGAAATTGTTACAGTTCAGGGGTTGTCCTCAATTTGCTGAACATCAATGTGAATCTGCTAGGCCAAAGTATATCTTGGGAGTTGTTCTCAATTAGAATTGGAAACATAGAAGGGTCCCACGGGAAATGTAGTTGTATTGACACTGCAGCAAAAGGCTGTCACTTCTCTACTTTGGGAGTTGCAAGTAGTTTGAACCATTGCCTTTAGGGAAATGCAGTGTGATATATATTTTTTTATTTTCTGCAAAGAACTGCAAAGATAGATGTTCAAAGTGTAGTTTACCTGAATTCATACCAATATTGGAATAAGGCGCTGCATTGCCTTAATTTGACCTTGTGATGTACATGTATCCTTATCCTGTAATTTAATAATGTACTGTACTGATTTATGATTTGGAGTCAGCTGTTATCATAAATCTATGGATTTTATGTCACCTGAACTAATAGCCTTCTTCCCTTGAGTAAAATATAAGTTACATTTTTATGAGTAGGTTCTTTAATGAGGTTTGGGCATGTTTACAACATTAAAAAAAAGAAGACTTTCAAAATTTCTTCTTATGCAATTACGATAAAAACTGAATTTTTCACTTGTGCTATAAGAACGAACAATGGCAGCATGTTATTATGTTTGACATGTGTGCCTAAGGTATGTCACACTCAGCCTGGCTGTATATTCTCTTGCAGCACAGAACAACTGGTTGTCAAGATCCTAAAAGCTCTTGACTTGCCAGCAAAAGACGCTAACGGCTTTTCTGACCCCTATGTCAAGATCTATCTGCTACCAGACAGGAAGAAGAAATTTCAGACTAAGGTAGCTTTTTCCTTTTACCGACCATGGCTTGTCCCCCCACAGAGCAGCAGCACAGATGCAGTGAATAGTGCTATCCACTTATTAATGTAACAAGGTGTCACCAAAGCAAAAAAACGAACCCATCCACCGCTCCAAATAAACATGATTTTCATTAACTAAGTCTAAACCAAAATACAAAACCAAGAACTGACCCAACTGGGGAGAAGTGCAGGGATTAAATGAAAAACAGAAAACCAATGGGGAGTTGCTGGGCCAATGGGAAAGAAGGTGATCAAACATGTGCACATGGGTCTGTGGAATGGAAATTGAATAATTGGTTGACAAGATCTAGAAGTTGTGACTGAAAACAAAAGGTGAGGGCAATCTGTGACACAAGGATTTTTTTGGGGAAAAAAAAGCTTTATTATTTCTAATGTAACCAATTTCTGTCAAATTATATTCCAGATCAAATGGACCTTAAACGAATGTAAGAGTATTTGTAATGACTAACAATATCTAAACTATAGCCTTAAGAATCCTTCAATTATATATTCTTTGTTCTTTATTCCCTCTACTCTTTCAATTAAGTGTTGCTTTTATCTACTGTACTGTCCAGGCAGTTAATGAATAGTATGCACAAAAAATCTAAGCACAAAAACTCTTGAAAAGGACCAATTAGTGTCAAACAAAGATATTTTTAGTCTCTTTCAAAATGTATTTATCTTTCTCTCTCTCTCTTTCTCTCTCAAAGGTCCATAGGAAGACTCTAAATCCAATTTTCAATGAAACATTTCAATTCGGGGTGCCCCTTGCAGAACTCCACTCACGAAAACTCCACTTCTCAGTGTATGACTTTGACCGCTTCTCCAGACATGACCTTATAGGTCAAGTGGTGGTGGAGAATTTACTGGACTTCAGTGAGGGCAGTGGAGAGAAGCCAATATGGAGGGACATAGTGGAGGGGACTGCGGTGAGAGCATGCTTTAGGTGTCGTGTGGGACCACATGTCACCACGTGTCAGTATGTGTCTCTGTCTACGTGAGTACGTTTGGTGTGCATGTCTGTGCCCCAGTCACATCGTGATTTTTGTGAATTACTAGGATCTGTATAGTGTCTGATAATATGTTTAATAATATAAATTCATTTCTCTCTGGTATTTGTGGTGTGTATATATATATAGTCGGTATGATAATCGTCTCTAATGCCTACAGGAGAAGGCAGACCTCGGAGAGTTGAACTTTTCACTCTGTTATCTGCCTACTGCTGGCAGACTCACAGCCACCATCATAAAGGCAACTAATCTGAAAGCTATGGACCTCACTGGATTCTCAGGTAATTTACCAAGCGATCTATAATCTTGGATTGAAGAAAAACTATTATTTCAGATTATTAGTTCTACTGATATTAATTAATTAAGATTAAGTCATTTGAATGGCTGATCTATTCACTCATTTGATGGTTGATTTTCTTGAAAGGATGTATTTGAAACATACGATGCCAATACAGTATTACTACAAACCTATTTTCTTTTTACGTCGAATGTAAAAGTTGCAGAACTTTTTTCATGCCAAATCCTATTATCTCACTTATGCAATGGCTTAATGTTGCAGGAAGACACAGATATTTTTAATTAATTAATTAATTTGTTAAATAAGAGTTATTACACGTCTGACTGATCAGTGAGCTCATTAGTTTGTGACTACACATTTAAGTTACTTAATGTTTGATGAAGTCTTAGTAAGTCTTAATATTTCTTTAAATTAAACTGTAATTGTTTGTCTGTTTGAAATGGTAGATACTTTGTGTAGATCTGGGTGTCCTCTATGTTACATAGTTTGCCGCCAGAAATTGGTGGATGCTAGCAGAATTTGTGCAAGACAAAGAGAGACTTGCATTGTTTTTAGTCAATGACAGCAACCCATTCCTGTTTCCCATCATTAAGTTTTGGTGACTAGTACCTTCTTAGTCTTCCCTCTCCTTGACTTGATTTGACAGCCGTAATCTTCTTAAAAAAAGATTTCTTAGTGGATTTGTGCCAATTGATTTTGAACTGTCAATCCAATCATAAATGGCCATCTATGGGAGCCATTGCATAGATTTATACAACGGCTCACGTACTTGCATGCTAATTTCTGGTTTATCTTCCTATAATGGCTCATCGCGGACTATCATTGACAATTTTATCTTAAATCCTTAATCCACAGTTATAAGTTATATATTTTATTGAGTGAGTTGTAAATTCAATGCTAAATATTGGATGCTAAATACGGTGTTGTAAATTACATATATTTAGTTTATATACTGAATCTTCATTGCGCATGTAATTTCTTTATTTGGCACCACATTGAACTTATGGTGTGCACATTAGGAATTACAGCTATAAAACCTAAAAACATACGCTTTGAGAAGGAAAGTACAATAGACATTTCGTTTATGTTTTATGTAGTTTTCTGGAAGAGTAAGGAGATGAAATTCCCTTTTGTGACAAACTATTCCTTGAGAAACGTTCCTAAGAGTTAGTGGGGGAACCTTTTTTTTTTTTTTTTTTTTAATAAAAAACTTGAAGCATTGACTAAAGCATATTCAAACCTGAAGCTGCTCTTTATCAGTGTCCAAAGTCGTTACATTAATGTCATTATTTGTTTTTCATACCTTTAACTCTTTTACAAATTCCTCTATTTAAGAAAATGGCTTCCTTAAAATGATTCTTTCATCCTTGGCTTTTGTGTTTTTACCCCTCACTTTCTTTGCCAGACCCATACGTGAAAGCCTCTCTGATCTGTGATGGCCGTAGGCTGAAGAAGAGAAAGACATCCATCAAGAAGAACACTCTTAACCCTACATATAATGAGGCCCTAGTGTTTGACATTCCCAATGAAAACATCGACAATGTGTCTCTGATCATTGCGGTCATGGACTATGACTGGTGAGGAAACATTAAATAGCTTGATTGAATATGTTGATTTGACGAGGTGCAACATAGATATTTTGTCTCAGGCTGAAATATTCAAAAAATATGAAGGAGAAAAAAATACGGTTTGTTACTGAAACTAAATTTGGAGGATTGCCCTTTGTCCAGCCGTCGTCTTTATCATAAATTTTAGTGGATTAGGAAAGGCAGGGATTGGTTAAACTTCCGAAAAGCACTCTGGGGAGCTGTCAGGATTGACACTAAACTTAGCTGACCTATTAGAGGCTTTATATAGAGAGAACTTCCATTACTGTTTAATTCAATTGTGTTTAATTAAACCATCAATCTTTATTGAATTAATATCAATAACCTGATACATATGATAACAGTAAAGATTGTTCCACTGGAACACTAGCGACAGATGTGTGTGTAAATGTCAGACATTCTTGCCAAATTTTTCAGGTATTTTCAAGTGCTTTGTCAGCAGGAATTTGTGTTTTTTGTTGTTGAACAGAAACACAAAATTAATTTCCCGTTCATATTTTGAATTTTTGTGGTTCTCTAAATAATTTTAGTATTGCCTACTGTTCAAATGTATTCAATGGTTTAAATATAACAAATAGTCTATAATGGTATTCCAACTGATGCTTTTTGTTAAAGCATTGAATGCTATTTGGAGTGTAATAAATACATGGTTTTCATTGGCCAAGCAGCTCTTGGAACAAGCATGCAACACATTTCTCCGATAACTATAAGAAGATCCACTAAAAAAAATGTATTTTTCATTATTTTCCTTATACTTATAGTCCATCATAGACAAATTTATACAGTGTTGTATCTGAAGATTTGGCAAATTTCATTTAAATTTGGTACATGGATGAAATTTGGGGAATACAGACACCATTTAAACTGTGTCAGTGGTGTAACTGTAATGTGACCTTTAATGCCACGTATTTTTTGTATTTCATAACTCGATATCTGAAGAACGAATTGATGGATTTAGTTGAAATTTGGTACTATGGTCTGTTTAGAGAATAAGCTTACCCCAGTCAAATGTGGTGATGGTTGCATTATTTAATGTAACCTTTGACTTCACTCCCTATTTTTCTATCTAGTCTATAGTCTATATTCAGCACAAAGATATTTTGGGTGTGGGGAGTGTAAGTGCCAGTTGTATTTGGTTTCTGTGGCATACATTTCAGGGTGACTTTATTTTTCTATATATGTTGTTAATGCAACATCTCCAGAACAGGTTGATGTTTTTTTTGTTTTTGTTTTTTTGTTTCAGTTCAATCTTTGACATCACTTCCTACAATCAGAGATTAACTTTATCAATATAAGAAATAATGTAACGCTTTTGCTCTGTTGTGTGTGTGTGTTTGTCCAGTATTGGCCACAATGAGGTGATTGGGATGTGTCGTGTGGGTAGCGAAGCCGAGGGTCCTGGCAGAGAACACTGGACAGCCATGCAGGCCAACCCCCGGAAGCCCATTGAGCACTGGCACCAGCTGGTAGAGGTAGATACAACACCTAGGCGGCTTTTGCCATGTCAATGCCTCTGTCCATTCTTCTGTCAAACAATCAGCTCCGTCCATTAGTATAATTGCCTGCAGTTTACATCAATCCACATTGCTGAGATGTGCTGGAACAATTATGGGTTAATGGTATTTCAGGTGTTTATATTAAACTTGGTGTTTATATTAAGACATTCTCTATTAGATTTGGATCTAAGTTTATATTCACTGCGAATTACTCTGTTTATAATAAATGACACTGTATTCAGACCTCACCTTTATCTCTTTCTATGCCTAGGAAAAGCTCATGAGTACGTATGTGTCAAAGAGCGCCACAGCTTCCCCCAAGCCTCACATTGTGGTGGATAGTCCACATTCAGAATAAATCTGTGAGTCCCTTTTTTTATTATCTCATGTGCTGAAATATTATATTTCATTGTATTTTACATTTTTCAATTCCAACAATTTACCGTAACGATATATAGTGCCTTGGAGAAGTTATGACCCCCCTCATCCAGTTTTCCAGTTTATTTGGCTAACAGTTTGCAATCATGCACAACAAAATATACCATTAAAACTGAGGAGCTTTCAGAACAACTCAGGTATAAAGCTGTTGAAAATTAAAGATCATGACAATGGCATAAAAATATTCAGAGCATGGCTGAAATGGACGAGATTTAGTTCTGTTCAACTGCTGCCAATATTAGACATTTCTTCCAAATTGCACCGGAGGATGAGGTTAAATCTGGTAATGGATGCAACCAGGGAGGCTAATGGTGACTTTAAGGCTACAGAATTAGCGCTTGAGACAGGTCTAAATGCTAATAAGTAAACAATGTCTTGTTGGGCACACTGTTTTCAGTGTAGGAAAATTGGAAGGTTTTGGTTAAATTGCAAAGCATTTACCCTTGTTGTGGGATGACTGTTATGATAATAGAGGGAAAACACTAACCGATAATGCACTACCGGCAGATAATTTTATTCTGCACATGCATAACAAACTAACAAAAAACAATCAGGAAAACTAACACCGGTAACAAATAACCCTGGTCCGCGAGAGCCATAGTGTCTAAATTAAAGTAACCTTTAATTATTTAATTGAACTAATTGTTTCGATTTTAAAAATGACTTCACCTGGTATTTCCAGTGTTTCCAATCAATTTACCATGGTTTCTAAACACAATGACAACAATAGTTATTACATTTAAAATATCATTTAAGCATGCATTTGAAAACACAAGGGCATTATTCTCCCCACAGGGCCCCCAAACAGAACTGTCAGCTGAATTGCTTGCATCACTCCCATTGAAGCTCGCATATGGAGTGATTCCAATTCAGAAACTTTGGTTTCATTCACTTCCTTTTGTACCATTAAGGCAAGCACATTGCAAGAACTGTTATCACATTATCCACCGTAAAACTGCAAAATTTCTGCACTGATTAAATCACGATCAATTTTTCTTTTTTTTATTTGAGGCATGCCTGTCCGTGCCTGGTCCGGGGTAGTCAGAGACAGAGAGACAGGGTTTTTAGTTACGTCTTTTATTTGGCATCTTAATCTCACAAATTTTTAAGTCCACTAAAAAGAAAAGGCAATGAAGGTGGAGAGGTTTAAAGTTTGTTTTATTTGAACCATTAAATAACAAATATTTAAATTTGGACTTTTTAATTACAGATGCACAAACTTTAACTCCTTTGGAAAACCAGCCTTTTCAGTCTAAGCTTTGTTAGTACAACCTCACAAATAATCCTCAGTTTTTTATTTATGAGAAACTGAGTATTTGCTCCATTACACCACTAATGCATCACACATCAACACCATAGCTGCTGTCCATAATGGGGGGGAAATCATGTTTTGGGGATGTTTAGCATCAGTCGGTATGAACAGCTTCTCAGGATGGGGGGGGAGGGGTGGAGCAAAATCAAGGAAATCCTAGAGGAAAATCTTCGTTCTGCTAAACACCTAAACAAAATATGTGGCAAAAAGTGCTGTTCCATCAGTTACCCCTGGCGAAGTAAACGAGCTTGAGAAATTAGGCAAAGAAACTTTGGGGGAAAATTTCACAACGTGCTTCCACCAAGGTCTTTACTTGGGTACTTAAACAACAAACAAATTTCAGTTAATTATTTTACTGTTTTTATCCCTAAAAGTGTTCAGTTTAAGTATTCAAATTTTATCTTAAATGAACTGCATTCTTACTGCTTTGTGAGTTTCGTATCGTATCCATCACTGAACAACACCTGACTAACTGACTAACTGACTAATAATGTTTGCTGTCTATAAGGGATGTTGTCTACACCTTTGTGTATTACCATATGTCTAAGTTGTTTGATGGAACAGTGTCTCCAATGTTATTCTGTATGTTTAAGCTATAGGAAAGAGTCACATCTAAAATGCTTTAAACATTAATCTGGTATGGTGTAAGTTCTTGGACCTCAATGGATAAGAGTCCATTAATTAGGTCTAGCCAGACCAAAAGGAACTGTTTCTTTTCTGATAATTTAATCTCAGTACAGCTGAATTCACTCTGGTCAATGCCAGAGTGGCAAGTTTTCATGCTTTATTTGCTTCCAAATGGAAACCTGATTGACCCATTCTGGAAATCAATAAGGAGCCAACCCCAGCCGGCACCCAGACTGATCTCTTCCTCTTTTTTCTAACCTAGGGCTCCTGGGGATGGGGACCACCCTCCATCCAACCTTCCAACCTCTGACTATTCTCTTCTCTTCATCTGTAATTACTTCTCTACATTAAAAATTAAAAACTCAGTGCAGACATTCAGAGTAAACTATAGTATAGTTATGACACACGACACAGAGCACACATGCTACACAGAGACACATACAATAAATAGCTTAGACAGATGCACAGAGTGATTAGAAATAGTGACTTCTTTAACAAGAGAAGGACATACATCTTGGACTTGTTAATATGTGTGTATATGAAGTTGACTCATCTTGGATTTGGAGCATCTGATACTCGTTTAAAAAAAAGTCTTGACTGGCGCTTGACTGAGCCTATTATGTCAAAACTTTGGATGTCGTGTACAGACTTTGAAGTGTAGAAAACAGTTCTAAGTTCTAATGTTGATTTAGTCTTCAATATTGTGGCTAATTTATATTTACATTATAAAAGCCTAATATCTTTGAAAGTAGAAAGGACAGCAACAATTTTCTATTTTGTTATTTAATCTTCTTCTTTAATATACTTTTTAAATTATTTTTATTCTTTTTAGCATCCACAGAAGATTGGTTCATAAAAGCGTGTGTAATAGAGGAAGAAATATGGATAGACCCATACTGTAGTCTTAAAATAGCTTTGACACCTTCCTATACAGTATTTTTCTGTATTTCTTAACTTTTTTTAGCTTATATTTAAATTTTTTATTATTGTTTTCTCTAATGAATGATCAATGAGAAAGACATATTAATAGCAGTTGTTCTGTGATTAATTTTGAATGAAAGAGAAAATCGATGAAGACGGGGGCTGCTCTGGTGCTGTGTCAGCATGCTGTCATGGAATAACCCTAACCCTATTTTACTGACTAGCTGTCTCTGTTTATCAGGATTATCAAAAAATGTATCATAATAGAAATGATAATGTTGCCATGGGACCAACATTTTTGAGGCAGTTGCTTGCCTTTGTTGGTAGTACAGTTTCTGGAAATTTGTCCTACTAGAAAGGCTTTAATCATTAAATATATATTTTTTTTACCATGATGTGGTATTTTAAAACTTTGTTTCCTGAATAATCACATTATTTTATTTGGCAAAAGTGTTATAATTTTTGATAATAGAATCACATTTTATGTTAGCTTTGTTGCACGTGTATTCTAGATTTATGAGTGTCTTTTTGTATGTCTATATTTGTGTTTGACACTCGTTTCCAACCCCTCAGGCCATCCACAAATTTAAAATCTAAAACTGAATGGATATCAATGGCCAAAATCCTTTAATAATCAATGCTGATCCACTTCTTTGAAGCTATGGCAGGGACTAAATTCAAACATTGGCAACCCAGTAATTGCTCTTTACATACTGTAGTTAATAGCCTTTTCTTTTTATGGGTAGAAGAAATAAGACACTATTAAAAAAATAAGAAAGAAAATTTTATTGGATGAGATTTAGTGGGTTGTCAAAGTTTTAATTGGGTCCCAGTGCAACTAATACATTCCCCCGTTCCCCAATATGAAAGGGTTATAGAGATTGCACGAAGGAAAAAAGATTGAATAAACATTATCAACATTCAATAATACATGTCCATAATTTTCGGGCCAGTAGGGCAGCTGGTGTTAATGTTAACTTTTGTTACTATAGCTTTTCAACTACTACTACTACTACTACATGCAGTAACTAGAATAAGGCCTCATTTTCTACTGTAACGAAAGTAGAAATAATGTATTTATTTATTACCTTGAACACAGATACTACAACTATGGTATTAGGCTTCACTAGTTAGGTACAACTTTGACCCATTGTTCCTTTCTATAAACAGTTTATAGCTTTTAGATGATTGATCCAAATAAAGCATGTTTTTTTAATGAAAGTTTCACCATTTTACAATTTATTTTTCTCTCTAAAAGAGGACTTCATCCAAAGAGGGTGACCCAAAAAGCCTCACAGTTCCATGTGTCTTTCGGACGTGTAGGTATCTAGTGGCCCGACTAATGACCAATGGATTTGGAAAGCTGAGACATTTACATTTAGTCATTTAGCAGACGCTCCTATCCAGAGCGACGTATAAAAGTGAGTGGGGAATGAGAAAACGTGTAACCTGTGAGGAGGGAGTGCGCTAAAGCATTCCAGAGGTGCTTTCCTTCTTTTAGTGACACTCAGTAGTAGTACTGTTTTCCTCCTTTTTCAGGCCCCTTTCTACCTTTCGTGCCTCTGTATGTCACTGTTGTTGCTAACATTTCTGTTACATTTTCTCCAGTCTCTTGTCACTTGTCTCTCTTTCTCTTCTCTCCCTCTCCCTCTGTACAATACAGGCATTTTGTCTCTCTCTCTCTCTCTCTCTCTCTCTCTCTCAGTCCAGTGCTGTTCCAAATGGCTATGGTGAAAAATGTTTGCATGCTTATGCTAGCATGAACAATGTCAGTTAAATGCAATTTTAAAGCAGCAGAGGATGCAGAACAAAAACAAACAAGATCCTTATACTATTAATGACAGCAATTAAACATTTTAATAGTAATACTGATAAATATCAAAACAATAATACTATACAGTCTGTCTTAAAATTGTATTTGAGTTTTTTAATATTTTTTTTTTTTTTTTTTTTTACATTCCCTTTAAAATAACTTTATTTTGTTGGATGATTTGAAAAGATATTGTAAAGTTTAAGTGAGTAGGAATACAGAGAAATACATTTAAGATTATCAATAAAGCCAGAACAACAATGAGAATGATGTTCATGAAAATGAAAATGAAACTGTAGCAGTTGAAATAAAGTAAATGCAATACAATAATGTAATTCTGTGTTTTATTATAGTAATAAATAATAATAATTTATTATTATTATTTACCTTGCAGCAGAGTGGTTGGACGGTTTGTATTGCTTTGGGAATATAAGAAAAAAACTTACATTTTGAGTGTCAATCTATTGTGATGCATATAGATTCTACACTACATGTCACTTCCTTTCCTTTATATTGCTCCCTCTTTATACTGTGGTGTGCAATTAGTCAGTCACTTTGTCAAAAACATATCATTGTTAGCCCACTTTTGTTTGTCAGGCACCCACAGAGCACTACAGGTATGTGGGAGTTTAAAACTGATGTGTATCAGTACTGTATTTTATTAGTCTGTTAGCTCAGGCTGTTTTATTCTCCTCTTCAAAGCATTTTCCTGGAGGGAATACATTTTTCCTCCCTCCTTATCCACCCCACATTATCAACTCTCTCTCTCTCTCTCTCTCTCCCCCGCTTAAGGTGTTTTTTTACTAAACTCTGAGAATGATGTCTCTGTCTCTCGAATGTCATCTCTCCATTACACTTGTGTTATCCTGCTTTTGTCACTAATGTGCCCAGGGAGCCTTTTCTTTATCTCTGTTGTCTACACGCTCTCAAAAACATTGTGCGCAGTACTGTTAATCTGTTAAAACATAGTGGCATGTCCTATAAAAGGACTGCATTCGCCCAAATAACAATGTTGAACATTGTGATATTATCAAAGTGCTTCTCCTTTTTTACAGAACATATATGTCTCATATATGTCTCTATGTATCTGAAATATTCACATTATATGTTACTTTACTCAAGCACACCTATGCTGTGCGTTTCTTCTGACACTAGTACAGCATTGTTATAGTTCCATACAGCTACACTGACGCAAGCTGAGTAGCACAATATGAATTGAGAGATGTTAAAGAAGTACAGATACACTAGTTAGCCACATTTCAGCACCACTACCAACCGGACAGCTCTCTCCACTGAGAGAGAAAGGGAGGGGGCAGGGGGAACTACTGTGTCCATGATTTCATTCCAACAAGGCGGGAAATGAAAAAGTGGCCTGAAATACATTAAATACAGTTCAGTGAGCTGTGAAAGAAAAAGAATGAGAGATGGGGGAGGGGGGCTTCCAAGGGTGATAAAAAATAAAATAAAAACATGGCTAGAGAGAGAAGCAGAGTTAACATAAATAGTGAGGAGAAGAAAAATAGATTTTGTTACCGAAAACCTTACGAATTAATGTTTACAGTGTTATTAATCTTTTACTTAATGTCTATAATTATCATAGATTCTATTTTCAATTTTAAGGTTATATTAATCCCACTGAATCTGTGGGCAACGAGTTTGTCAGTGAAGACATGTTCCCCCTCAACCTATGCGTTTGACCCCCCAGAGTCAGTACTTGGAAGGACCTTTGACAGCTGCAAGCCTTTTTGTGTTGTTTGGTCTCCGCTAACTTGTGCTGGATTCGACTGCATATGTTTTGTGAACTTGTTTGAGGGCCATTAATGGCCAGAAACTCATCATGCCACAGATATTTTATCCAATTCAAAGGGAAAGGTTTCATCCCAGTTTAAGTTTGAAATAGGTTTTTATCAAGGATTTTCACATGATGCTAACAACATGCTTGGTAGTAGGGATTGTGTTGACTAGATTATTTGCGGTTTTCAAAAAATCTCACTTAATTTACACATTATTTTACACATCTCTCTCTCCTCCTTTTCCATGTTCATGGTTTCTTCTCTTTGCCAGACATTTGTCTTTGTCCTATGCTATGCTAAAGCCTTTAGCTTTATCCTTTAGCCTTTCATTTACCTGGCCTCCCTACCTCTAAATATGACACAGAGCATATCCAAGAAATTTAATTTTTTCTCACAGGCTCATGCACTAGAGTAGTTTATTCTCTGTGATTGGTGGGAAAGCGTCAGTCCAGACCATTTGTAGGAACTGTTTTGGTTGGTTGTCTCTCTATAAAGACATTTCTGACATCTGGTGGTCAGTTTGCATAAACAAAAAAGTCTGATATCTTCTTTCTTCAGCAAGTTAATAGTCGATAATAAAGAGTTTCGATTTTGAAATAAATACTTTATTTGTTTATAGCTGTTGTACAAATGATATATTTATATCTACCAGCTGTTTTCTTATATCTAGCAGCCTCAGAAAAATTGCAAAGTGAGGCTTTTTGAGTGAAAAAAACAATGTCTGGATCTTCCAGATATCAGTCAAATTAGCTGGCACTTTGGGTATATCACAGTTTAAAAATGCAAAGCTAAAATCTTCATCGGTCACTATCTAAAAAAAACAAAAACAATTGAAAGATGGAATTTTGAACCAATCCTAATGTGGAATTTGTGAAGTATTGAGTATTGTTTGTTTTAAAATTAAATTAAGTACTTAACTTACTGTTTAGCCATGTTTTGTCTATTTCCCATTTTAATGTTATAGACATAGACACGTATTGAGAATTGAATTGAAGCCATTTTCTGATTAACTTTGTATTCTGATTTCTGATGTAAAATCATATGAAGATTTTGACTGATTCAGGAGTATCTATGATTTAAGAAATAGAATAATAAGAAAACTGTGCACCTCAACATTTTGTTTGTAAAAAAACGAACAAAAACAAATCTCAATATCATGGGAGTCAACGCTATCCCATGGTATTTTCTGAAGCTAAATACATTTTTTAATTTGTTAAAAAAACTTCTAGAAGTAAACAAAGGTAGGTGGCTATGGATTGAGCCTTTTTCATCAGTCAATATTGTGGGATAAGTCAAATATGAACCAATATCGACTAAAGTGAATTTAATAAATGTAAACATTTTATCAGGCTATGAACTAAAAAGACACCCTAAGAATAGAACTGAATCCAGCTCTGGCCAGTTATCTGGCTAGTGGATAGACTGCTATTCAGTGTTCATCCTTTCATGGACTCTATCATCTTGATTTCTAAACAGCATGTGGGTCAAAAAATTACATAAAATCAACAAAATTATTGTTTTCTTTAGGGTAGTTCAACAGAATTGGGTGCTGAAACATCTGAAGTGGGTGCTGAAACAGTTAATCAGAAAAAAAACTGAAACCGTTCAGATGAAGAGGGCTAAGTCAGAAATAGATATCTGCATTTGAGACTCACTGTGTGTTTACCTTGTCTGTTTTATGGTTCTGATGTGTAACTTGATACTTTAACATAAGTCTTTTCAGCCTTGAGCTGCATGGGCAAACAGGAAAAGCAGTGGGGAAAATATTAGACAGTTATTCAATTTGATTCATCGATCATCATTTTTTAGTGTTTACCAACCCCATTGAGTGCCTAATGATCCCATATTCTGAGCTTGAATCTAGAAGCCTTTTGGAGACACATCAACATACTCCTGCAAGACTCTGAGGACTGGACCAACAGGTATTTCTAAATGTTTGTTCTTGAAAATCCTTTAAAATTTATGAAATGCATACCCACACGCCCCCCTGCCCCCCTCAATTATTGACATGAATTGTACATCTAAAGTGTCTCAGGGTATTCCAAATGAACTTCAGGCAGGACTATAGTCCTGGGGCCCTGGGACCGGTGCACACCCTGGCCCATATGATTTCCTTTGGCTTCTTCAGCCTTGGAGCCCAGTGCCGCATGGGTATGGACTGGCACTCCCACAAGAAATGTGACAGTTTTTCACACAACAAAACTAAAGTTTTATAGTCATTATTTTTAATAATCATTATTTTAAAATGAGCTTGATTTATGGGTTATTCACACGTTTTTATAATATCCTGTTGTCTTGCTGCTCCCAACATTCAGCATGCCTTGAAAAGCATTCAAAGATTGATGACACACACCGTGCAGGAAGTTTCCATTACAATGGCATCTACAAGAACATTTCAATGCAGATAGATTCTAACTGCAGATAGCGGTTAAACAATGTATGTTGACTAAAAAAATATTTATTTACAGACATGGCCAAATTTGTTGGTACCCTTACAGCTCTTTGAAATAATGTTTCATTCCTCCTGAAAAGTAATGAAAAGCGATTGCATCATGTATACTGGCATGCTTTTGGTATGTCAAAGAAAAAAGTAAAGAAGCTGTGAAAAGAGATGTATTATTGCTCATTCTACAAAGATATTCTAAAATGGCCTGGACACATTTATTGGTACCCCTTAGAAAAGATCATAAATAATTGGATTATAGTGATATTCCAAACTAATTAGTATCACACATGTCTCCAATCTTGTAATCGGTCATTCAGCGTATTTAAATGGAGGAAAGTAGTCACTGTGCTGTTTGGTATCATTGAGAAAAGAACACCATACCTACAGTGAAACATGGAGGAGGCTCGGTTATGTTTTGGGGCTACTTTGCTGCGCCTGGCACAGGCTGCCTTGAATCTTCGCAGGGCAGAATGAAATCTCAAGACTATCGTTCTAGAGTGAAACGTACTGCCCAGTGTCAGAAAGCTCTGTCTCAGTCGCAGGTCATAGGTCCTCCAACAGGATAATGACCCGAAACACACAGCTAAAAGCACCCAAGAATTGGTAAGAACAAAAGACTGTTCTGAAGTGGCCTTCTATGAGTTCTGATCTGTATCCTGTCGAACATCTATGGAAAGAACTGAAACTTGCAGTCTGAAGATGGTACCAATCAAACCTGAGACAGCTGGAACAGTTTGCTCAGGAGGAGTATCCAAACTACCTGTTAACAGGTACAGAAGTCTCATTGAGAGCTACAGAAAACATTTGATTGTAGTGATTGCCTCTAAAGGTTGTGCAACAAAATATTAGATTGAGGGTCCCATCATTTTTGCCCATGCCATTTGTTTTATTAGTTACAGTATTATTTAGAAAAACTAAATCAAAAGCAATGTCTGATTTCTATTAAATATGGCATTAACAATTGTGGATACCAATTACTTTAGTCAGTTTCAAGTTATTTCTGAGGAAATTGTGCATTCTTCATTTATTGAGAGAGTATATATTTTTAGCCACTTTTTTAAAATCTTATTTTATAATTTACTTATCTTTTTCAATCAGCCTTGTCTGTCTGCTGAACATTCTATCATAAATCGGAATAGCCCTCAGTTAAAAGCAGCCAAAAAGATTATCTTGATTGGATTGCTTGAATAACAGCATGTGAGTAACACTCTTGTGGAGTAAATGCTTGAATTTACGTTTCTTGGGAGAAAAATCACATATTACTTTTGTGGGGGGAAAAAACCCAAAGGAAAAAGCTATCTGTAATGTACCCTCACATTGAGTAAGCCCTGCTATGTTGTTTGATTAGAAACAGCTTAAGTTACGGTGTATAAACGGCAAAAATGCATTAAGTCGCTCAGTTGTTCATTTGTATTCTTCAGTCCATGTCTGTCACACTTTAATCAAGACCATTCCTCACATCTTCCTGAGGAGACCAGCATGTTTCACACCTCCCAGAGAGTCATAGAAATCCTTTTTATACTGACCCAGTATTGATTTATATAAGATGAACAACTTGTTTGATTTTCCCATCCAGTGGATCAATCACATTTGAATTGCTTATACTCTGCTGTGATGGTTAACCCTCAAGTGAATTGCTCATATGTATTACAATTAATTTTTTTTCTTGAACTCGGTTGTTAAAGATTATTGTTAGTAATATTTTTTTACGAAAAATAGAAAAACCAGGGGGGAAAAAGGGGTATTTGTTTATTTGGTTGTTCAGCTAATGCCTTGATCCAGCAGCTTACATTGCAGCTGAAATAATATTCAGAAGTCCCACTCTTGGGCAATTTGTTTCATCGCTGTATAAAGTAGCTGTATAAAGTATAACGCATAGTAGCAGTAGTAATAGTAGTGTTTTTTTTTTTTCTATGACTAATTTCAGTGGGATTTTATCACTAAGTGTGTGTAATATTTGTCAGATATGTCTTTTCTCTCTCCATTTTGCTAATTTACTCTCTTCAATGGGATGCTATCCATTTGGCTTTTCCTGCGCACTTCTATATAACCAGCAGGTGGCAGAAAATTGGTTGGGCCATTGTCCACTTTCTTGCCCAGATAGCAGACAGTAATGATGTGTTATGAACGTTATCTCATCTGAGCTGCAGTGGAGCACTTCAGCCGCTGTGGGGGGTAAAGTGCAGCACATCGGTACCCAGTGACTTGAAACTGTTTCTGGCAATTAGAGAGATTGTCCTTACAACACTCTCTGACTCGCGCTGGTTCTATTTTATAAATTTTCTTTAATTTTCTTTAGAATGTGGCAGTACTAAAAATTCCCCTTTCCTTTTACGCAAAGCCAGTTTGTATTTTGTAAGCAACTAATATGAAAACTATGATAACTATGCTTTATAGGAAGAACAGATATTATCGTTTTATTTGAATGTGAGATGTTATTAAATTGCCAAACATGCCAAAATGTGTGCCTTTTTTATTACAGATTGCCACACAATCTTTTTAAAAAAATTTTATGAGATGCCATACCCTAGCATTTGGGCTGTATTCAAGGGGATCAAAAGATTAATCCCACAGTTGTTCATCTCATTTCTGTGTCTAAACAGTGATTCCAAGCCATTGTTCCTGCTTGTGAATAGGTATTGTGAAATAAACAATACGCAATCTTGCTAATTACAATAATTTTCTTCATTTATACCCACATTTGTCCTTCATATTTTTTTCAATGACGAATATTGTCATGTCCTCACAGTACAATTCCCCAGTTCGTCCACAGAGATCGCAGTCTCCTGAGAAGTTCAGTTTTTTCCCTGGTTTTCTGTTCACGTGCACACCTGTCCTCAGTTATCCCTGTTCATTTTTATACATACCCTTTGTGTCCTTAGCTAGTAGGCTTTTGCTAAGTGGTCCTGGTCCCTAAAACAAAACCATGGACAGAAACCAAAAAACAAAAAAAAGGTTGTTTTTTTACAATGAAAATATGTCACAAGGATGTTAAAGGATTTTTAAAAAGTATTTGTGGAAATCTTGTGAAGTGAGATAATTATGAGATAATCACGCTACTAAATGTATTAAAGTTCTATATCACTCTTTTCAACAAAATCAGCAATGTTACAGTTTCAAACATTTTAAGATATTAAGTCTCATGTTATTGTTTCATGTCTTGATGCATGTTATAGCTGTAGGGATATCTTTAGTGTAGGAGATAGTCCTTCAGTCCTACATACAACATGAATAGACTCTTCGTTTACACACACCAATGGTGTCTCGTCTCATCTGCCCTGCCCTGCCTGGAATCGCACTCCCACCTGTGCCTCAACTGCTTGCATTTCATTCAAGTATGGCATCTATTACTATGGACACTGTTGGATCCCTACTAACCAAGCCAAAATTTAACTGAATTCTACAGAGCCTTCCTTTAGACAGAGATGCTTAAGATTGCAATGATATCATCCATGGTCCTGAAATGGCAACAGCCTGCACACTAACTTTCCTTTATTTCAGACTAAGAGAAATAAAATTTTTGTTAGTTTTAAAAGAAAATAACACTCTCACCGTTCTTGTGTACAAGTATTCTACGTACGTCTGCACAGAAAACCTATTTGTATATTTTTTTTAATTTCTCCTTCCCATACTACACCTGCACACCAAATTATTAAACAAAATCTCTCGCATATCTAAAGTATTCAAATTAACACTGCTTCCCTTTATGTTCCCCCCTGTTGTAATTCTGGCACATCCAGATACACTCCCTGAATCGGCATACCAATTAACAGGTTCACATTTTTACACTTTTTTTTTCAATCATAACTTCTAATAGCAAACATAATCCTCTCTTAATCTTCTCAGAAGTTCACCCTATTTTTTTGTTGTGAGCGCCTAATTACTTGTGGCTCACCTTCTAGTGGGTTGTCTTGGGATTCAACTAATTATATTTCTGGTTCTCTAGGTGCCTCCTGAATTTTCTCACCTTCTAACCAGTGAGTCAGAACACTTAAATATTAATCTACACACTGGTTGGCTAAAGGGTGAATTCCAAGGATGACTAGAGCGCTTAGGTGGTATAGTGTTTAAACTGTTCTCAATGCACCCTCTTAGTGGGACAATAATTCTCTGTACGAAAAATAAAAAATCAGGGGTTTCCTGGGCCACTACTGTGTATGGGTCAACTTCTCATCTATCCTGAATTCTATTTCAGCGTTTGTGATTTTGCAAGAGGTCACCGGGTCTGAACAGCATACCCCGCGACTTCCAATAATAAGTCCTCTTGTGTGATTTCATCTTGAGTTGTCATCTGGGCAATGGCAGTGGCCACCTTCAACCACTCATGATGGCTCCAAACCAAGTCTTCTAGGATGATAATGTTATCTTTCTCAGAGCATTTCTCGACCAGAACATCTAGAGGCAACCTTGGATCTCTTGCAAACATCAAGTAAAATGGCACGTAACCCACACGGCCATTATCAGCAGTACTTCAGAAAGATGCTCTCTCCAAAATCTCTCCTTGTCTGGTGGCAGTGTAGGCAACATGCAGTGCATCATCCGGTTGAATCTGTCTAGCATGCCCCTGAAGACGGTAAGGGGCCATTTTGGCAATTCCATACAGTTTACTTGACTCTGAAATTACATTGGCCTCAAAGCTTCTGACTTGGTCTGAATGCAAGGTGGAACTAGGAACGGGCCCCTCAAGGACTTGGACTGGTATGAGAACTGCATGTCTGTAGCACACGAGGGCATCCAGAGAACAACACAATGGGGGAGGGTTTTTATTGGGCATACTTTAAACAAACTTAAATAGTCATGCAACAAATTTCAAAATAAACAACAGAAACTAACCAAAACCAAGCACAGTCACAGCCCCTTTCCTCTAACTTCCTCTGTCCTCCCCTTGAGGCATTGGGTCTTGGCTTGTTGACACCTGAGTGTGATTACCATCAGTGGAACCACACTCAGGTGCAAAACGACGTCCAATTAACGGGCAATTAGCAATTAGCCCTCCCTCTCGCATTGCTGCCCACTGTCCTGCTGGGGAGGGAGTGCCACAATGTCTAATTGTAATTTTCACATACTTTTCATAGGTGTTCTGGTATCATTCCTTGTTATCTCCTTGGGAGAACATCCACTGCAGCATGATGCTTCCCTTGGGCGGATTGGGTCTTTCCATCCTTGCAGCTTCTCCACTCAAATACAATGTCCCGGAACTGCGTAGGGAGCCTCCTAACACAAAAAACACATTTTCGATTCAAAACCTTTCCCACACCCAATATCAGCTTCAAGGGAGCCAGTACTGGATTGACTTATCCATTGGCCGCAGTCAGGCACACCTAGTTGATGCTCAATGATGATTCTTCATCCTTCAACTACTTCCTGCAATGAGACTCTGTGATCGTAGTGACTTCTGAGTCTGTGTGTATCAAATGTTACAGGGCATATTGCCCTGAAAATGAACATTTCTCACAACTCAATAGTGTCCTCTTACACCAGTCACTCATGTACAGCAAATTGCCAAAGTTGATTGCCCTAAAAAAATTGTCTTTGTAGATCAGGTCCAGATGAGAGAAAGTAGCTAGAGGTAAGGGAGAGGGGTAAATGAGAGGTGAAGAGAGAACTTTCCTGCGGGGTGAACTATTCATATTGCACACTGGTGTGAAACCGGTACGACAAGAGTGGAGAAAAGGAAATGGCGACATTGGTGTGTGTGAGGACTAACATGAGACGAATAAGGCTGCAGTGATTAATAGTTATCCCATGCCTCATATGAAGGATTTGTTATCATGGGCAAAAACGTTTTCTACATTTGATTCGGCTAATGCGTACCGTCAAGTGCTACTGCACAAATAGAGCCATGATCTAACAGAGTTTATCATTCAAAAGGGCTTATTCAGGTACTACTGTGTCCCTTATGATGTAGCCTGCGGCCCACAGCTTTTTATAAACATGCCACAATATTGATAGGACTTCCAATCGTGCAAAACTATCAGGCTGACATTATAATTTTATGACAAGGGACATGGCCGTAAGCTGCATACGGTCTGTAATGTGTTGAAAGGGGCCAGAATCAAAATTCATTTAATTCAGAATTAGATGTTGCTTCCTCTTCATGCCCTCTAACTGCTGCGGAGCGTAAATATACAATAGTTAAGATGGAAACTTGTGTTTTTGCTTGTGTTTGGCCAGTGGAGAGGTGGAAAACTTTCCTGTGGGTTGTGAAATTCCCCTTGCACATTGACTACCAGATACTCACTACACTGCTCGCAGCAAAGGGCCTGGACCAAATGGGAATGGGTATAGCAAATTGATCAGCTTGGTTGCTGTGCTGCAATAATGATTTAATTTATCATCCAGGCATACAGAATGTTGCTGTAAGCGGCTTGTCCCAGTTGCCGTTGTCTTCCCGTGACAACTGGTTATTCTCCTCTCGGCTGAATTAAAGTATCTTTCCATGTCTGATTTTACTTCTGCCTGTGAAGTGTGCCCAGAACTGTGTTCTGTGCAGAAACAGATCGAGAGAGGCTGGCCCAAATCCAGACATGATGATACACCTGAACTTGCATTGTATATTCACATAAACCATCGGTTAATAAGTACCTGATATACAGGCAATCAAATCAACTAATGTTGATTTATGTTGTTTGCAGGTGGTCGCAAGTGGCTCTGGCACACAAAAGCCATTAAGACATCTTAAGAACTAAAGTTCAACTTCAAGCTTTGTACTGCAGTACGTGATTGTGTCACACACCGCTCCTCTACAACCGGTCAGGGTTAGGGTTAGCGTTAGGGTTTAAACTTAAATTTAAATGCTACAACGTTTAAACACAATCAATATTTGGTTCTTGAAAACATTCAGAAAGGCTATGAAACCCAGTTACCAATATGACATTAGGAATTAATTAAAGCAAAATAATATGTATTTTTGTGTAATTAGTCAACACTATCAACATTATTTTATATATTACATTATATATTTGATTATATACAGCTTTGTGTTTATGACTCATATTGATATCCACCATACAAGTCAAGTTTAAGGCATTCACTTGGTGGAGTTCGCTCGTTGTGATTTTGAAATCTTATGTGTACCTGCGTTCCATGTATATTTGAATAAACACATTTGATAAACCATGGACATTTGATAAAATCTAAGATAATTCTATGAATGAAGCCCTAGGATCCAGCATGTATCTCCATAGCCAAGCCAAAAACCACCAAAAAAATTTAACCAATCCTACTATTTTCATAACTAAGGTACCAATTTACAAAAGACCAGAAATCTGAATGTTGTGCAAGTCTACACACGATCCATGAGGCCAATGTTAATGAGGCAAGGCGTGAGTGTGATAAATCTCCCTTCACTACAGTTTTTCAAACTTCAGAGTGTCGGGTCATGTTTTAGATAGAGCTTGTTCAGAATGATACCGTAAAGCAGAACGTCTTTGCAACAGGAATTTTCTTGAGACAAAGTTGTGTGGGTTCTTGCTCTTGAAAAGGTCTACACCAATACTCTTAACTTAAATACATATATATATATATATATAATTCAATTTTAATACTTTAAAATTATTTTCAAAGTATGTTTATAATATTAGCCTGTAAGTGTGGAAAGTCCTGTGGTTCACCATATATTACGATTTGCAATCCAGAATGTTTTGACAAGTGTAGTACTATGAGGTACACACTATCTAATAGTATGTGCAAGAGGTTTTCACATGCGTACGCAAGAGTTCAGTAGTGGGTATGTTAGTGAAAGTTTGGATTATATCCTGTACAGCGCCTCAGTGTACAGCTGACATAAATGATATTGTTGATTTACACATTATGCAATATGATTCAATTACTTCTGCCATACATTTGTGACTTCAAAATTTTCCCAAGTGCTCTTAGATTGACAGGTCAGCTTTCCTTTTTGTTAAATACGTTTTTACTGAAAACATATTTTTCTTTGTGAGTTCAGGCAATTATTATGTATGTAGTGAAGTTGGCCTCCGCCCTCTTGAGTTACCTACCTCAGAGGTGGTATGAAGGATTTCCAGAAACCAATCAATTATTTAACATTAATAATTAAAAAAATCTCAGAGGAGACAACTTATACCTTTTATTTAGATTTTTTTTATTTGAATAATAAGACAGCATAATTTGTAATGTAAATGCAAATTTAATCTCTGGACTCTTAAATGATACTGTGATCTTATACTCTGTCTGGATAATTGTTGGAGATGAGTGAGGAATCTCCATCTGGGGCTGTGTCCTTTGTCCTCCGCAGAACCGAGTGGTCGTGTGGCTGTTTGCTGTTAATCGGCACTCTGGTGAAGAGCCGCTGGCTGCTCCTTTTCCACAGGGTTCTCTACAGGCAAAGTTTTGCTGGTTTAGGTTTTTCACTGAAAACAACCTCTGGACATGGGAACTGGCTCTCAATCTCACTTTGCATTGCGAGTGCTTGACTTGTTGCAGAGGCCAGTCCCATAACCAACTAGACAAAGGCTCACTTGTGCAAGTCACAAGGGCTAGGCCTGGCCTCTCCAGGGCCTGAGGGAGGACTCTCTTCTGATGTCTGAAGGAAAGCAGAAAGGAACAAAAATAAGCTACATCAAGCAACTAAGTATTTTGTGTGTGCTGGGGAATGTATCCTTTACTAACCTGTGCTGATTGGCTCAGCCCAGATTCAAATTTGTTGGTCATTTTGAATTGGCAGAGCAGATGTAGCAAGTGATTTATATTCAGTTAGGGGAGAGGTTCCCTCCTTCCCATTCGGAGGAGTCAAGATCACTGGGTCTTAAAGAGAGGCTGTAAAGGGCTTGACATCCCCATGATTCCTTGCTCTGGTCAACTGATCAGGGCAGATAAGAGGTCGGGGTCCTTTTCTTTTGGAGAAATAAAATGTTCACTGTTCAAACGTTTAATTCAATAATGGAGCAACAAGGTACACTTAATGTATGTAGCTCTTGTAAAGTAATGATGAGAGAGTGCGAAAGATAGAAAATTTGAGGGACATAAATAGATCAATTTAAACACTGCTTGGTGTCTTTGCCAAATGGTGTCTAAGTTTTTTATTTTAGCTACATTTCTATGTTGTGTAGCTGTATAAGCACAATATGTTCCAGAAAGTGTTTCCAGGCAGCTAGGGGTACCAGACAGCATGTTTTGCAGTAATATTGGTTGGCTGAGAGCACACAAAGACTGACACTGGTTTAATGAATTGTTGAATTGCCATTGAATTTTCAAATGTGTTGTGCAGAGTGAGCACAAACCTAATGTCAGTCATATAAGCACATACATGCTAACACTAGGAAATACACAAACATAACCATTGGAATTATATGTGTTCAATGTAAACATTTTGTATACATACATAGCAATATTCTTATGCTTGTTCTGAACTATATACAATGAACATCCAAATAAAAATAGACCATAATTTATTAGTTTATGATGGTCTATTTTTATTTTACAATATACACGTATTTACACACACAAGCACATACAAATAGTACACAAATAGACACATTCTAATACACAGACGGGAAATGATGTCAGACCTGGTCTCCAAGGAGATGGAGGCAGTTGCTAGGAAACTGTGACACTGGAATCTCATTCTGAGCTAGCTAGTCTCCCTCACATAGTAAGAAACACTGTGTAGTCTCACAAGGAATTTTTCTAAATCCTCTCTTTATCCATCTCTTGTTTTTATCTCTATCACAGATATCATTGTTAACTGTTATGTCTTTCTATTCAGTCATCTCGCTAAATATAGCTGCTTTTTTAAGTATTTGTAAATCATATTATGAGGAGACTATTAGAATAGTCAAATGACCAATTACGATTATCTGAGTTAATAATCTATGTCCGTTTCCTGATAGTCTTTTTCAAATTTAAACCAATCTTCGTCTGTACAATTGCACTATCTGTATTTCAGAAGAATCTGCAAGTGTAACTGAGCTTTTCAAAAAGCAGCCAGGTAAGGAGTGTGGTCTTATCTTCAGCCCAGACTTGAACAACACCCAGCTCCCGCAGGCAGAGGAATATGAAGTTGTTTCGATTCTGACTCTTCCATCTGTGTTTGCTCTATGCCAGCTTGTATTTTCCACTATATTCCCACTTGGACCAAATCAAGGGGCCACTAGGTGAGTTAGGGCGGGGAGGATCACAATCTTTCTTATCAATCTTTCCTGCCGCATTCACCATCTAAAGTGGATCTCCAGATGGCGGATCAGAAGAGACACATTCAGATCTGTCCCTCTGACAGTAATCTTAGTGGTGGGCCTTGAAATAATACCTCTTCTTGCCATAAACTGTGCCTCTGCACCTCAATCTGATGACAGACTGCATCGATTTTCCACTCACAGGGTAAACAAAACAATGTAAAACAATTGTTTGTGATCCAGGTGGCTTTCAGCCGTTAGTCACTATACATTGAGCAAATACCGACATGACATACTGCAGTTATGGTGCCAGCAATCAGAATTTGTTTCAATCATTGCATTCTGGGTAAGTAATTTAGAGACACCTAAACCATAGTAGGATATTCACTAGTTTTCAGGACACCGTTCTTGTCTGGTCAGAGAGAGATGTCAAATGGCTTAAGTACAACGGAAAAGTACACGTAAACGGGGCTTCTCTGATCTTCTCTGATGGGCTAGTGACAGGCTGCATGCATCGAGCAGGAAACAGAAGACAGGCCTTTATAATTGGGCTTTAACAGGCCGGACATCTCTTCAATATTAACACATGCATGGCTACTGGTTAGTCATACTCACACACAAACAAAAAAAATCCTTTGTCTGTCTCTAGTTCCACAGAATGTCAATTGTTCGATAATATGGCTTTACACACCTTGCAAAGTAATGTCAGAAAGAGGTAAAGGGTTATAGGTTGTGAAGCATATTGAGAGAAAAATTAAAATTTGTAAAATGGAAAAAAAATTAATCAATTAATGAATCCATCGATGGGGGATTCATTTAGAAGAAAAAAAGTTAGTTAAAACATTTTAAATGCTCAAAAGTATTCAATAGAAAAGTAAGGCTTAAAAGAAGCGGTAAAATAAACTTTTAGAAATCTTCAGAATCTACAACCCAACCTCTTTTTGTTTTTGTTTCTTGCTACCAGTTTTTGTCTTTTGAGTTTGCTTGCTCTTCTTTAATGTTTCTAAGCAACAAAAATTAATTAAATGAAAAACCCTTGCATAATTCCCAAGCACGTTTTCCTCAAAAACCATATTAGGATTATTGAAAAAGGTGTGATGATGCAAAAGAGGGGCAGGACATCTGCAAATACGTCATCAATCAAAAACAATTTCTCATGACATTGTGAACACTTAATTTCACTTGCTTATGGTTCTTAACTCGTGGGTTGAAAATGTACTGCAGTCAGTCTTCACTGTATTCATCCCCCTCTCTCAAAATTTCCTGTAGTATCCCCTTAGTCGATTAAAGTGTCTGTTCTAATGGAAAGAGCAAACAGAGGATGGTCTAGAACGCATACCCTGACCAGGCACTACAGTTAATTTACACTGGCTCTAAGAGAAGACTGTAGATAAAGCAAAGGTGAAAAAATATGAAGGATGCTTTTAAATAGTAAGAGAGATTTGAGGGGATGGAGGAGTGGAAGGAGAGATCTACAGAGAATATACAGATTTTTAAATGCAGCATGTGAGAGAGAAAGGGAGGAGGAAGAGAATGAGGGAGGGATATCCACTGCACCGTTGTGTGACTGGAAATTTAATACAGAGAGAGAGAGAGTGAGAGAGCGAGAAAGAGAGAGAGAGAGGGGGGAGAGAGAGAGGGAGAGAGAGCGAGAGAGAGAGAGAGAGAGAGACAGAGAGAGAGAGAGAGAGAGAGAGAGAGAGTATTCACTCGTCCAGAATTCTTACTTTAACAAATAGGTTGAGAAGAATGCTTGCTGCTGTATAACAAGAGATGGTGGTGGTGGATGAATGAAGGAAGAGGGAAATGAGATGAGGAGAGTAAGAGAAAGTTAATGTATTGGAGTCGGTTTGATCTTTGCTCTGCTCTGGAGGATGGGCACTAGTGAGGACAGCGAGGATAGAAGAAAGGACGAAGAGGAGCAGACATTTGAACTGAAGAAGTGAGGCATAGACTGGGAGAGTGGATCAACACTTCATTTGTAAAGGGTTCTGGCTGCGCCCTATAGAAGGAAAAAGTCCTGCCTCATGTCCAACGTATGTGGTGGTTTATCACATTATTATTACACTAATTACAATAATGTTGTAAATCTGCAGAGAGAGTGCCTGCAGGATACTGACATGAAAAAGGTCTGAAAATGTATTAAAATGCATAAAATGCACTCTACATGGATCCTTAATACAGTCACTTACAGGTAAAGTCAAATGTACTGTTTCTCAACAGTTTGAAAGAGTGAAACTTTATCAGAGAGAGAGGGGGGACTGAAAATAAGTATGCATGAGACTAAGTTTTGTGGAGGTAGAAGGTCTGAGTTAAAGAAGGAGGAGAAACTCAGGTGCATGCAAGCACAGAAATGGTGATAGAGAATGAATGATTATCAAGGCCTGCCTGAATATAGAGTGTTATCAATGTATCATCAATCACTCTGCCCCTCTCCCTTATACTGCCTTGATTTCACTTTTCTCTTGTGCAGTGGCTGGCTCGATGTCTCCATTTCCGCCTCCCTTTTAGCTGAATGTTTTTCCCACAACCATCATGTATCACCAGAATTCTTGTTTTTTTTGCATTTTGTTTTAATTGTTATTTATTCTTTTCTTCTTTTTGGTATAATTAAACAGTCATAATTGATTTAACAAGCAGAGCATACTGGAATAGCTTGCACATTATAAATGATGCAGGATACATCTCAACCCTATGTTATCATACACATGTGTCTAAAACATCCATGCCAAAACCCACAAACAATTATTTTACGCATGCCTGACTTCTAAATGGCTGTTATATCACACATTGAGACTCTTCTCTGAAAGAGATGCCTATAATTCTATAACAGCCTGTGTACAGGTACACAGAAGGTACTGGCCTAACTTTCCCACAGGAAGTCATTGGCTTTGACAGTAATCACCCCTATTTTTTCTCTTCTCTAATTTGTTATTTCCATGCTGATAAACAAAGACAGTACAGTACAGACACAGTAATAATGTTTAAGGGACTAAGCACAAATTATTATTTTTCAATTGATTAGCTGCTGACAGTTATTCACGCCTAACTTAAAATATATATGTTATGTGACCTGAGTAGATTGATTATAAACTAAAACAACTTTTCAAGACTACTGGCAATTTTGAAAGGGTCTTAAAAGTTTGGTGGGACCACGGTATGGCCCCAGTCTTGGGAGCAATTTCTAGTTAACAACAAGTACATGGTCTAAATCTCGGTATAATTCAACAAAAAAGGGGCTCGCTAAAAAAAAAGATATGCTATCGTCATCAGAGCTTCTTGGATTTCTTGATGGATGAAGAACTGGAGGCCGACTCCCTGCGTTTGCGCGAGTTGGGGGTTAGGGGGGCTCCCACCACATCGATGATCTGCTCCTTGGCCTCTGTCTTGGCGTCCTCCAGCCTTTTTTGAGACCTATAAAGTTTCCATTATTGGTCTCATGGCAAGGCAAATATAATAACAATTGAGTTTGTAATTTTGTTGTTATTATCATTTCAGATTGTATGATAAACGAAACCATGAGTCCTGGTTTGTACCTTCGCCCACACTACGGTTCAGGCCCAAAAGTCATTGTCACTGGCTCAGGTTGCAAAAGTATTTTAATGAATGATGCTAACAATTATTTAGCCACTATTATATTCGTTAGTTTATGCAGGAATTTAATCATCGGGAGAACAGACTGAGAACAGACACTGCAAATATCGTAGTGAGCTTTTTACCTATTTGAGGAAAACTGTACAATTACTTAAGGCGTTGAACGCATAGAGGGTAACAGAATCGTGCTATTTATTATAATTTTAAAATGTTCATGTATTTAGTTTAATGTGACGCCGCTAATATATTGTATCACATATATTTTGTGATATATATACAGATTATTTACGATTTTCATTATTAGAAAGTTTACATTCAGTCGTGCTGTAGCCACTGCCGTTGTGGTTCCACCGCAAAGCTACGGAGAAGGCGTAACGGTGCAGTTTATGTTGGAGCATCAGTTGCTACGTTGTTTTCTGTTTGGGAGCTGTAGCGTGTGCTGCATACGCGCGTTTTCTGACGAGAGGATATGCTTTCATAACATACAATTTATCTTCATTTTTATTTTTGCAGTCATACTTAGTATAGTTCGACAAATTGCTATGTGCGTTTTTCAACAACGCTTCGTATTTTCTTTACATGTGTTTACCTATCTGATTAAGCCATCGGACAATGCCTTTCCAGAAACACTGGAGAACGAGAAAAAGCGCTGTGGTCGAAGCATTGCAAGGAGGTGAATCAATTTGAGAGGGAGAGAGAAAGGGTTAGGGGAAAGAACGATTGGAAAGGAGCAACCAGGGAGAGAGAAGACATTAACTTCATGTCTCGCTGTCGTTGAAGGAATAGAAGAGGAAACGAGGTAGGATAAATGAGAGATGGCGACTGATATTAACGAATACTATTTCATTTTTTATTTGTAGGTGCTGTATGCTGACAGTTAAAAAAATTGCTCGTTTTGTTCACAAGCTTAACGCAGATATACGTAATTTTATATATATATATATATATATATATATATATATGTGTGTGTGTGTGTGTGTGTGTGTGTGTGTTACATTTAAAATGGAGCTAATCGTTATAACAATATTAATGCGGCAGTCTGTGTGTGCGTGTGTTGGGATAACTAATGAATGTTGTCGCTATAGACTTGTTAAGACCCAAAGAGGATCAACCAGTAAAATGCATATGAGAAATTGCCTTTTGTTTAAAGTGGGATGTTGAGCAAGCTAGGGACATTAGTTTTGATGGAAATTTGCATTTTTTCAATTTTAAAGTAAATAATTATACAACGGATGATTTATAAAATATATTAACTGACTGTGCATTATGCTTCCTATGTCTTGAGTCAGCGCTGAATAAATCCTTGTATTGATGGGCGCGTTTATGCATATAAGTATGTAATTTGCGGTAAATTACCTAATGTGACCGCGCACGATAAACGTATAGTCCTGCTATGATAAATATTCTCCAAATGTTAAACGCGTTCAAAAGACTGTAAGTAGCATGTAATGATTTATATCTAATTATCTAATTATATCTAATTATGTGCGTAGACTCATCTTGTATAACAAACCGCATATTTTGTGCTAGATAATAATGAGGAAAGAGAAAATAGAGGGGAAAAGAGTGAGGTTTATCACATGTGAAAATGTTCACATATGCAAATAAGAGTGTAGTGTAGTCATTTGATTGTTTAATGTGTTTGATTTGAATGAGAAGGATGCCTGCCTCTTCTTCCGGTGAAATGCGGAGAAATAGACGAATAATCACTACCGCGGCCTACACAGAATTCTTTAAGCATAGTCGACTTGGTACGGTTTTCGCGGTGGGGTGGCGGTTTGAGTATGGTAAATGTGATATAGATATATAAGGAAGGACTATTAAGTGTATGTATTTGATTAACAACATGTTTCATAATTGAAAGAATTGTTCATATGGATAATTATATGGAATTTAGTTGCATATTCCTTGAGGATATATCCTGGCCACATTGGCATGTTGAGTTGACGTTGATTAGCATGGAGCTGGTTGGAATGGTGTGTGGAGTCGCCAGGTAAGAGTAAATGGTTGCTGAGAAGATAATGAGATCATTTTCAAAGTTATGGTTGACATCAACTAGCTTTTGTGTCCTGTAATCTCAGGCATCTGGGTATAAGATGATCTTGTTTAATGTAAGTGCATTTAGTAATATAGATTTCCCGGTTGTTAAAATTAGTTCACATATTGATATAGTATTGGTAGTAATTATTGATATAGTGTCCAGGTATGAGATAAAGGTATTTTAGCATAAACACCTCAGAGTTTCTTTAGTGCTTCTTGGCCTTCATTCAATTCTTTCAATTTTAGACAAAATACCCCACTGTCTGTTATAATATTTACTGATAAAATCGCTAGACCCTCTACCTACCTTCTTTTGTAAATCGATGCTAGTCTAGATTGTAAAATATCCATATCAAGACTTTGTTTAATTACGCATTTTCTAACATTAAAATAAACAGTTTAAAATAGCTTTTTTGCCATCAGCATTTCACTCTGATTAGACATTTACATACACACATATATTTTAAAAAATTATTGAGAAAAGGTTCAATATTAATGCGCATGTACACTGAGTAGTCACATTATTAGGCACACCTACCAAATAAACAGTTGGTCCCCCTTTTGTCCTCAGAACAGCCTGAATTTGTCTGGACAGGTGGCGAAAGCATGCAGCAAGGAAGCCGGCTCATGTAGACTCAATTGCATCCCCTAGTTGTCGCTAATTGGAGGGTGGAGGAGCTCTACTCCAAATCGCTTGTTCCATCTCATTTCACAGATGTTCAGCTGGATTGAGATCTGATGACTTGGGAGGCCACTGCAGTTTGCTGATTTCACTGTAGTAATCCCGGAACCTTTCCTGGACAATCCTTGCCTTGTGGCGTGGATCATTATCCCCATTAATGGAGGGACACACTGCTGCCATGAAGGGATGCAGCTAATTTGCAATGATGTTCAGATATAACAAGGGACCCAATGTGTGCCCCACTCAATCACACCGCCACCACCAGGCTGCACTGTTGAAACCCGATAGGATGGATCCATGGACTTGTGCGGTTTTCGCCACATCTTGGTTCTCCCATCAGCATGTAACGCCAGGCAACGATGTTTACTCCTCTGTTGTTCAGTGTCTGTGCTCTTAAACCCACTGCAACCACAGGTTCTTGTTCTGCGCTGATAGGTGTGGTACTCGGCTAGGTTGTTGGCTGCCATATGTCATCTGTGACAAGTCTCTTTCACCAACATAGTTGTACTCTGCTGTTGTTTGACGGACAGTATCCCGTCTGTCACCCTGCAAAAGCCTCCATCAACTTCTGTCGTTTTCCAAAACACAGGAACGCTGTTGGATGTTTTTAAGGGGGTAGAGCATTCATGGCACACCTGTGACAATGTCGTGCATAATAATCCCAGCAGGGTTGCTGTTTCCGAGATACTCATACTGGCATGTTGGACACCAATTACCATGCCCCGTTCAAACGTGCTTAGATCCTGACCATTCTACATCTGAACTTCAAGCTAAGCAACTCCCTAGGTACCTGTTTACCCTCTATAAATAGGATAGTCTGAATGCGTGATTTGATGATGACAGCACTTTCTATTTAATGGAGCGGGCGGTGTTCTTAATAATGTGGCCACTCTGTGTATAAGCAGCTAATTTTGCTTCTTGGTATAGTGGCTACATAATAATTTATTAGTGTTACCTAATTGGAGTCAGGAAGTCATGGATTCTACTAAGAAGCACGAGAAACAACAAAATGAACGAGAAATACCGTATTGAATATGAAATACTTAAAAACAAATAAAATAAATTTAATAATAATTGTTGCAATAAACAACTGAGATGATTATGAATGTAAGGTCGGGTATGGCAAGTCAGGATAAAAATAAACATCAGAAAACACTGATGAGAAGTTGTTTGGTAGGGGACAATCTACATCAATATGAAATATTATTAGTCCAACACTTTTTATGAGGCTTTTTTCTCTGGGGGAATGTAATTATTTAGCACATGCAAAGTTGTCAATCAAAAGGAAACAGGTCTGAAGTGCTTTTTTGCTCTATATATATATCCCCCCCCCCCCCCCCATTATCTGGCAAAATAGCTAACAGCTTCCTAACATCTTCCCAGCATGCCAACATCAACATCTGGCCCATATTCGCTTAAGGATGTTTTAGCTACTTTTTGTGTTTATTTGAAGTGAGTGACAATGCAGCACTCACCACACACAAACTCCCACACACACACTATATAGATATGCATTCACATTAAGGCATTCACAAAAATTCATCTTTTCAGTTCAAGAACAATTAGTATATGGCAATGTGCATAAAGGATGCAGAACCCTGTATGATTTGTGTTAAAGAGAATTTCAGCATATTTGGGGTATCGAGGTTTATTGTCAAAACTTTATTTTTATAACATCAACTCTAGAACAGAGTAAAGGGTGGGAAGTAGATATTGTTGGAAAAGTCGTTGAATGAGTGGAAACTGTATTGAGTATGGAGAGGTAGCCAGGGGTCATTGAAATTGAGTGAAAGTCATTAGGAAGGAAGTAGGACTGTTGTATGGGGTATAAATGACAGCAGTTGAAAGGGGGAAGTTGTTAGGCAAAGCTGCTTGACTTGTGGAGGTTGAGCTTGTAGTAAGCTGGAAAAATTGATCTGTAACAGTGGTCAGAAACGTGAAAGCGAGGAGAATTGACGTTGAATCATTTGACAGTTTTGGAAAAGATACTCTTAAAGTAGATGTAATGTGATAAGAGATTAGAGAGATGTAATGTTGTCAGAGTAGCAGTAGTAAGAGTAACTGGAAGTTTAGAGTAGCATTTACTTGCGACGCAAAAATTTTCCACTAGCTTGACGCTTTCCAATAGGGCCTGGCTGCAGCTGGCATTCTCAGGAACCTGACTGACTCACGACCCTGGCAGCCTCCGGACCGGAAGTGATGTAAATACTTCAGAAACAGAATACACTGGCTTTATAGAGTCGATATAAGAAATATATTTAAACAAAAAATAAATTAGTCTGTTGTTGATTTTAGGTAACGTTGTTGCAGTTTATAATTTTTTTACCCAGTATGTCAGTAACATGGTTGTTGCTTCTAAATTTAATCTGAACCTTTGAAAAGAGAAGCGTGATCAAGAAAATTATCAAAATTGTTCATTCCCATACCTTGACTATAATGTAATCCTATTCCTTTTCCTGTAATCCTTTTTTTAATTGTTACCATATCTGTACCCATATCCATATCTGTCTGCAATTAGCCCTCTACGAAATTCCATTGGATAACTGGTAATAATATTTTGGAAGATTTTTTTTTCCTTAATTCTTTGATACCAGGTGGCAAACCGACTGAGGTTTCACCTGATAGGGATCAGAGAACAAAAATTTGCAGAAAAAACATTGTAGGAAACAATGTGTTACGAACAATATAATACAACCATTGCCAAGGGTTAATTACTAGTACAAAATTATTATTCATATTTAACATGGAAAAACTACAATTAAACAAGTATTCGAACCTAGAACAACCTTTCGTACTTAGCATTATTTGAAAACTGGCACTTGGTCAACAATTGCTATGCTTGTTCAAAGATACCAACTTCTCTTTAGTTTTAATATGTGTGTCTAACATCTAAGGCACACATAGAATCCAGTTTTGATTCAGTCTCTATTGTTTTTGTCTCCTGAAACTTAATTTGGCAACTACAATTACAACCTTCTGTGTTTGAAACTTGAGTTACTCTTGATAAAAATAAATTTATTTATTTAATCCTCTATGTAAATAATAAAATAAATTAAATTTGGTAGCTTACTACATTAGTAGCTAATGATAATATAAAGCCATGTTGTAGCGTTGTTAAATTAAACTAGCACTCTATGCTAATTGAGGAAACATAAGTGTCTCTTCCTGAGACTTACATAGGACCACAGGGTCATAAATTCCTTCTATTCAATTGCAGAGCCTATAAGCCTTTTATTATTTATTATTGTTATTTTTTCTATTAAATAATTAGTTGTCAATAGACTATTGTTTCCGAATAGTACTACACATACATTTACTACTTGAAGGATTCATATAGTAAATTTGTAAGTATAATAGGAATCGATATTCTTTCATTTTGTGGTCAGGCACTATTCATCTTCACAACCAGAATTGATAAGTAGTTCCTTAAATCATAACGGAAGCGTATTTCTGTTAATGGACTATAGTTAGGACCAAAAACTGAGGTTGTTGTTTTAACAAACTGTGCTGGCTGTAGTGTGGCTATATATCTTCTCAATTACAGCTAATTTAAATGGGATTAATAATGAGTATGTTATAACAAGAGGTGTTGGTGGCAATACAGAATTCAATTTAATGTATCTGTCACAGTTGTAAAAGTGACTGCGCAACAATTGAGAGGCCCAAAAGTGTTCTCTTCTCATGCTGGGGGCCAGACAGGGCTTCATAGGCTGTACCCAGTGAACTCATGTGTCCTCAGCCTCAGTGTAGTTAGTAATTATTAGCAGTTAGTAGTTATCTTAATTTTCCTTTTTATTCAAACTTTATTCAAATAAATGTATTCAACATACATATTAATATGCATAATAAATTCCTACCGAAGAGGTGTGTGTGTGTATATATATACAGTGCCTTGCAAAAGTATTCACCCCCCTTGGCATTTTTCGTGTTTTGTCGCCTTACAACCTGGAAT
>JAOVYW010006617.1:0-11389 GCA_025775045.1 Hiodon tergisus
TAAAAGGTCTTGCGGTTACAAAGGCTGAACACAATAAAAGGTCTTGCGGTTACAAAGGCTGAACACATTATAAGGTTAAGCTGCAGCCGGCAAATTCAAAAGTTTTGGGTGGCGTGCTTATTGGGAACGTCTTCCAAAAGTTGGCACCTCCCGTTTGAAGGAAGTAGATGTTTTTAAAAAGAGCGGCTTTAGGTATCGTTCCAGTTTAGACGGTAACGGTGTCTCCCTGGGGTCTAGAATTATGCAAACTTCTATGAGATTTTGTTGTAATAATTAACTGTATAATACACCTGGATACGTATGAAAGAAATATCGTTCTCGGTCCACAAAAGTAGTGGCCTGCCTGAGAATTTGACCTACAGCCTTCAGGTTCCAACTGCAACACCGCAATCATTACATCACCAGTAGTTTCATATCAAATATGTCAAAATAAATGAGCTAGAATCATCATCGTCCCGCTGAAAAGCCAGAGTGATTTAGCAGAGACTGTCAAGAACATCAGATATTGCCTTTATCGTGTTCAATACATAAAAGCCATGTATGCTTCATCGCATTCTCAGAGCGACACTTCTGGTTTTAAAGGTTATCCCTGTAATGCAGGCCAGTAGAAAAGGACATAATTTAATAGTGTCCACGATGGACGTTCTACGAATGGATCGGAGGGTTTCCTGAGTTTCTTACCACGTGCCATCAGCCTCCATCCCGGCAGGAAATGTGGCCTATGCCAAATTCTTCCTCGTCAGACCCTAGTAATTTATTGGCCCAATTTTCTTCTTTATCCCAGCGCTTATTTGGGGTGAAGAGGAAATCTGCTCTTTATTATTGTAATCGCTTTTGTCACTGAGGGAGAACAAAATCCAGCCAGATATGCAGCCTTTCGAACATCTGGATGCATAAAAAAGTTGTTTCCCCCCCCCTCCTAAATCTTGGTTTATGGTGTCCACCTTTAAAGCTTACTGAAAAAGCAGCCGGTGTGAAATCTAAACTGTCTTCTCACTAGCTTGATTGACACAACGGTTGCTTTTACGCTCGATGGAAAAATGGATGCCCCCAATAGCAACGCGACAGAACTGCACCTGGAACCATCTCCCCCTTGGCTCGGTGGGGAAGAGGGGCAGTCAGCCCATTCAGAGATCATCTCCAGGAAGCCTTTTGGCTGGAAGAGATGCCTTCTCAGGTCTAACACCTGGGAGAGCCTAGTCTGAGTGAGCAGAGAGCGGCAGGGGAACGCTATGGTGCGGCGGACGCCAGGGACAGGGAGCTGAGACACTGACATCCACCTCAGCTTCTCCACCTTCTCAATTCTACTGAAATAAATTCCCTTTTACTGTTCATCTGCATGGCCCCCCACCACCCACGGATGGAGACAGGAAACGGCTGGTGTGGAAATCAAGGGTTACCAACAGACATCCGTTTCCCAGACCCAGCCGTAAACAGCGTGGCCGTTAAGGCCCGCATGAACCCACCCTGGCAGAAAATCCTGACCCGGACTGGACACCAGACCAGCAGTGAGATCCACAAACAAAGCCCTAATTGAACCCTTAGCCACATTCGCGGAAAATATTTTTCCTACCGATTCCCATTTTTAGAACACAGTCTAGCATGCCTTTATTTTAGAAATTGTTACTTTAAAGGTAACGTGGCACCCATACATAAACAGAGGGTTTAAAATGCACCACAGTAAAATGCAAGTGAAGGGTGAATCTACGCATTTTATGTTTTTCAAACAGTATTTTCATATGCGTCTGAAAGGTGCCAACAACCGACTTTATTTAGACTCTGGGCCATGGAAATGGCTCGTGGAGAGGGAGAGGAAACACGTGCAGAATAAACTGGATTGACCCGGGTTACATATGCGAGACGGGCTATGGGACACAAAGGCAAAACCCTGGTGGACCACTTTCCACTGACACAAAGCAAAAAGCACACACATACAAAGCTCTGACTACTGCACTGCTCAAAATCAAATCACTTGTCAGATGACCGACCACTGAAACCATGGAAACAATTTAAGCTAGTTCAGGATACTTACGGAGCCTCACATGCCTGTAAACCACAAAACCGTCTAATTAGATGGAAACAGCGTCGGGACTGGGAATGAATCCAAAATCCTGCCCTTGGAGGGAACAGGTATCCTCGTACTGAATTGGCTGAACGGTAGTTAAACTGGGGCAGGGCATTTTTGATGTCTTAACACTGTGGCTCCACACATTGAGGATGGTGAATAACTGGGATAGGAGCATTACCTCGATAGCATACATCTTTGAAATATTAAAAACTGAGTATTTGGAAAGTTTAGAATATACGGAAGAATTAAACGGGCAACCTACAAGCAAAAAAATGTAATAAATAAACCAAAAAAAACACACAAATTATTTATATTCCGTAAAACACGTCTTAAAAAATAATAATGAATTACCGACATGTTACTCATAAAAGAACCAAACAAAAATTTAAACTGCTTAAGTATCAAGCAGGCTTGAAGCGGTTCACCGATGGGGCCTTTACCCACAAGTCCCTTCTGCTGTTTTTCAGTCACGCTGCACAGAAACCACAGAACCAACGAGGCACCAGTCCCTAATTTGCTGCGTCTCCTTCACCCATCCCACACACCAAGCTCACTAACCCACCCCAGACCCTCCCCACACTACAGTGTCATGTGGTCAGGCCCCTCCCCCCTAACCCATATTTACCTAAACTCAAAACCCTTCCAGACTTTCTGCCCGTGCTCCACTAGATCAGTGGGTTTTCCTTTACAGTCCTCGCACACCCGCTGTCCGCTGGTTTTCGTTACAACCCTTCTGAAAACCAGCGGACACAGGGGCATTGGGTGTTCTTTACCCCCACATGATGCCAATATGCACCCAACAGACTGCCTTGACGAGGAATGTACATGGGCATTAAAAACATACTCAAGCCTGCAGTGTTAACTTCAATCGAAGACAGCAGCATTTCTGTATTTTGTTAAATTGGTTTCCTTTAAAAAAGGACTGTATATCGACTACCTTGAATTCTCTTAACACTAGTGTTCAAGACCAGTTAATGTTAATGCTAATAATGCTAGTGTAGACCACCCGAGTAGCTCAGTTGGTGAAGGAGATCCTTTAATTTGCCAATTATGGACACGAGGGCGCACCAGTGTTGTAGAACGGAAAGGCCCCCACCCAGACTGGGGTGTGTGTCCTGTGCAATAAACTGACCTCATCAGCAATAAGCCGCTTGTCTTAAAACATGTTACAAGGCGTCGATATCAGGACAATGCGAAGAAATGATCCTGTGTGATAGATAGGGAGGCAGACCTGTTCCTCTGACTAGTGAGGTCGCCGCAGAAGACAGATCAATGAAAATGTCCTTGGGACACATCCCATTCCTATCTGATGACTTATTGAAGTAAAAATAATATATATATTAGCAACTAAAGTGACTCAGCATACATCCCATTCGTGATTTCACTGTAAACTGATGCACTGGCCAACACTGCTTCCTCTCCGACAGTGTGAGTCACAATCTGGCACGGACTCCCAATGGGAGGGTGTCGAAGCACCCAAATACGACCTCTTATTGCCCAGTAACGGCACGATAGGAAGAGCGCAAACAATACAGCTATATCCCATCAGCAGAAAGCAACAACAGCCCAACTCCCATAGACCTCCTCCACAGTCTGAACAGACAGGTCACCTGCGGGGCAGAGGGCGACGTCGCTAACCCGCCTGTTGATCCTCCAGTCCAGTCTTGGATTGAGGTTTTCACTCCTCGTTAGACTGGAGACGTCGAGGAACATTTCAAAATGCCCTTCTCTTCTGGCATTCATTCATCTTACGAATAAAGAAAGTAATAAACGATTTTATACACAAGAGTGCCAATCGTGGGCTGGTTATTTTCCCCCAAAAACGAGAGCACCAGCAACTCCAGTCTGGCCCTGCTCGGGCTCTGCGGCCAGGTCTATTCTCTACCCTCAGCTCCACTGTTGCTGAAACCTATACTGGGTTTGTTAGTATAGAAACACTCTTACTTTGTATGTTATTCAAATACAAATCGTATGCATATCAGAAATGATCCTATAATAAATAAATAAAAATATCTTCAATATTCAAACGGTTGCTTTGGGAATAACTAAATACTTAGGAGGGTACTATACTAGGAGGGTAGAGTTTGGAGCTTCCCAGGTTCCAGGTTTAATTGTCGTTGTATTAAATTGTTGAGTGTTGATTGGGGGAAGTGTGCTTTTGTATGGGAGCAAAAACGGTAAGCAGGTGGGTTGTTTTTTTTGGCGGCTGTGGAGAGTAAATTTTAAAGGAGGGATTGTTATATTCGGCCTCCTTTACCGTTATGAAATCCGAGCGCCTCGACCTCTGTTTACGTCCCAGTTTTACTAACGGAATAAAAGTGCGGTTAATCTGCTGAAACCACAGTCCACCCTCTCTCTCTCTCTCTCTACTAGTTAGCATCAATATGAAGTATGCCCTTTTTAATTATTTTGTCCACATAATATTGTTGGTAATAACCCACGACCTGGTAAGTGTGTTATGAAAACTAATCAAAGTGGACATTTTTGGTAGTTTTTTTATTATTATTTTAAATTCCGGTATACCAGTCATGACGCACACTATTAAATAAAAAATAAGATACTAATGATAATAATATTTTGCCTATAAAACAAAGTAATCACTGTAATCCTCAGTAGCCGTTTCTTAAACCCCTTTGCGTCTGTGCTCACACCAACCATTTTAATTCAAAGGTGCACACTTAAAATGTAATGTTTTGTTTGCTTGGATGTAGTTTACAATAACCAATTATTTGATTTGGTTTCCTTAACAAACACATTAAAATGCACACTACAATTGCCCAATTGTATCGAGTAGACCCCAGACATGGAATTTCACGCAATCCAGCATTTAACCAAACAATTCCAGACACTTAGGTAATGCATTACGCGGCAGAATGTATCCTCTTGAGACTGTATAGAAATATTCTTCAACGATTTGTTAAACCGATTGCTGACAACGGTAAAGCTAAACGTTTGGAAACTCGTTTAAGTTTCGTTAAAGTTTAAACAAACGCATAAATTGATTAAGCAGGCGGAAAACTTTACGATACGGTTCACAGCAAACTAGACGGTCATTTGAGCTCTAAAACAAAAATCTGTTAAAACGCATCTTCACACTCAGACATAGCTCCGTAATCCGTAAAATAAATTAAATTATCCTTACCTTTCTCCGCATTTGCTTTTAAATCTCCTTTTTAACTCCGTGCTTTATTTGTTTGATTAAAAAAAAACTCGTAAACGTTATAGTCCCCAGTTTCTTTATCGTAGTTATTAACTGCAATAACACTAATGTTGCGGATTGAAGTATTTTAAATAGAAAATTTTAACATGAACTACTGACAACGTCCACATTTCTCAAAACTGATACTTATTTTAAAGCGACTCTGTAAATCAGAAAACCCATCAGGTGGTGTGGGGATAGAATCGTGCACCGCGTTCATGGGATTGAGTGACTCTACTTTCGAGCGCAGGACTCTCTGCCGGCGACAGGAAACCATCCAAAGTTAAATAGAAAATAAGGACGTAGAACTCGCTCGCTCTCTTGGGGATACCCGTAAAAAAACTAAAACCTAGCTCAAGCCGTATATCGACTAATGGTATATAAGTGTAGGGTGGATTTACCTAAATATTTGACAACAAAAAAGTATTTCTCCTGTAATCTGTTCCCTAGTTGCACATTATGACAATGAATAGTAATATTTATTTATTGTGTAACTTTAAATTATACATAAATCGCTCCTACATAAACAAAGACGGTCAATGTGGGTCAAACTCTTAGGTTTTAGCATTAGCAACTGGTCTACACCTGGAAAACCGGATGAGGTTATTTCCTGTAAAAACGAGAGATAAGAGATCAAAAATAACCCCAAAGCAACTTGCAACCCTCCTTATTGGGGGCCTACATACCGCAATCCCACTACTTAGAAGGGTCTTGCCCGTTGCACTTCGTTGCAGTGTAAATATGATCTTAACTCCTGACTTTAGTCAGACCGTGTTGGGTGACAGCCTGCTCTTGTGTTCTGGGGCCGTTTGTGTCATGCTTCTCTTTCTGCAAACAGTCCATCTGGTCAGATGTTTTTTTCCTCAGCCATTTTGAGGACCGCTTCCTAGCGTTTCTACAAACAGAGTCACATTTCCTCAAGCCTTCAGCCAGCCGTGGGCTCAGTGACGTATACCCCACTGCGTATTTAGCAGGCAGCGTAAACACATTTTTGGATACAAAATAAAGGTTGCAAAGCAAGGATGGACAGAACAGGAAGGTCAGCCACAAAGCTTTCACTCAAGAAAACAACCTTACAAGAAAGCCCTCACTAAAAAAAAAAACCCTCTCTCTCCTGGGGAAAGAAACATCAACCGTTTCCCCTGTAAAGATTTGGTGTTCCCTTTAATTTCACTTCAGCGAGGGTGCTGAAGATATCGCATGATATAGTGATTGACACTGGGTCAAACCTAAGTTAAAAAATATATGCAAAATAAAGGATGAAAATGTTTCTGTGCATGTGGATGTGCAGTTTCCTCACACACAGCAGGTCTTGGGAGATAAGGGGAACTTCTGGATGTCTGTTTCCTGCCAAATAGTGAACGGGAGTAGATAAAGTGCACAGCCGCCAGTCAACACAGTGCATCCTTGTAACAAGGAAACCACCAGCTCAGGAACACAATAAAACGTTTCCTTTAGGCGTTCGTAAGGGCCGCTCACTTCAAAGACGAGATTCAAAGACAACCGAGAGGACTGCGTGTCAATTTTAAACTAATTGAATTGCGTCATTGACGACAACTGGGTCATCCTCACCAAGTTAACTAGCCGGAGAGGTATATTAGTTGGCAGATTTAACAAACGTGCCCCTCTGACAGTCTCTGGTATTTTCTCTTTTTCGGCTCATTAGAAGTGAAATCAAATGTTGGACTTGTCCCCCTATCGGACTCCATGTTTCCATGAAAAATACACATGTGTATTAACAGTTCTGCAGTTTGAAGCACTTGTATTGGGATTCTATATATTACACAAATACAGCATTCATATTTCAGATTTACTAAATCAATCGTTTTTAAAATATATGTATATTTAATCACATTTCTGTTCTACTTCGTTCAAAAATACTTGATATTGGCTTAGCATACCGGCACTTTGAATCTATGGTGAAATGTTACTGAAAGGTGACATCTTGTGGTAGAATTAGGTATATCCAACAGTGGCGTAAAATATTGATTTGGAATGCCGCTGAAAAATAACTTCTCATTTACACTCTCATAAAATGTCTTGAGACTTACATTTCAACTTCATACCTTAAACTTAAAGAAAAAATTAAGGCCATACCAATAATAGTTAAATGTTTCAGAGAGAAGTTTTCATTCTGCACAAATTCTAATGAAACATTAGCCGTTTTTAAATACAATCATACCAAAGTTGCGGTTTGTAGAATTGTTTGACAGATGTAGGAGCATTCTAGAATCATCACTTGAAAACCTTCAGTTTGTGCAGAAACAGCAACACTAAGTGTCCAGGAAATTATCATCAAAGCCTTAATAAAGGACAAAATAATCCCTGGACTACTCCTGCAACTGTCAAACGTCACTGTATTCGAAAACTACGTCTGCACTGAATGCCAAGGAACGGCAAACAGTGCCCAAAAAAATCATTTAGGCACAATGCATATAATCCATAATCCAACCCAAGAGAGGCTAAAGCAATTTCCTCCACACATTACGCAAAACTATTCCAAAGGATCCAAGTTATCCTAGGGCAGCCGGTAAACACAGTCAGTGCCTGGAAAGGGGGGAAGGTTGAGCTGGTACTTCTTCTCCAGGGCGGGAGGAACGAAGCGGCCCCCCAGGTAGTGGTAGCGCCCGCGGAAGTGCACGGCTGACTTCTTCGGGGCAGTGAGAGAAATGAGCATGTCTGGCTGGAGCCCGTCTGAGCTCCCCTTCTCCACATCCCAGCCTGCAGGACCAGAAATGAGAAACGCCCAACGGAAACGGGACGCCCTTCAAAACGTGGCTACCTGTCGGATTTTAGGTCACGTTTACCCACACACACCTCCCTCTGTCTAAACAAAAATTACTCAAAATTTAAAACGACACTTAGCACTGTTTTCAAATGTCAGCGATTAACTGATCCTGCTAGGTCTTTAATGACACCAGGAGAACGACATTTCCTGAAATGGAGGGAAAAGCATGCAGTAAATGTACCTCACTCTCGTAATGGTTTGGTAATAACCTAAAAAAGTAGCCGTTCAAATTCACTATGGTGCAGCTTCCTGCTTCTCGACAGCCCTGCTCAGAGCTGGGCACTAGCTCACCCGAGGGAATGTCTATGCTGGCAATGGGCACCGTGGCCTTCCTCATCGTGGCCAGGATGGTACCAAACGGCTCCCGCACTCCACCTTGGAAGCTGAAGCCAAAGATGGCGTCGATCACCAGGTTGTAGGCCTCGTCAATCAAACCCGCCTTGGGAAGAGAGACGGACGTCGATTCGGTGGCTTTAAAAAAAAAACAGACACTGACACGCCTGAGTGTCTTTCTCCACTGAGATTCCATCATCGTCTGCCCAATGTACCAAACTCTTAAAAACTAGTTTTGCTATGCTACGTACATGGAGAAAGATTCCACGTTGCTGATACGCATTTATTCAGTCAGCAGGTCAATTAAATTTGTTATATTCTCGTCTAAAAGCTAAGTCTGAAGTTTTAAACTGCCTGAATTGTAAAAAACTTAATCTGAAAACCGACAGCAGCTTCATCTCACGTTTCCGTTCTCAGCATTTAAAACAAGCAATAGGTTGAAACCACTAAAGACTGCTGATCCTGAAGTCACATGCACACCGAGGTCAACATCTCAGCAGGGGTTGCGTCTGTGTGCTGCAGTCATCGGTGAGTTTTCTGGTACCTCAGTAGGCATCTCCGGCAGAAAGGGGATGTCCATCTTTTCACACTGGACCGTAAGGTTCTGGAACAAAGGCTTGTTGGGCCGCTTGGGGTACACTATAGTGGGTTCATATCCCTGCAAAGAGACCGCTATACTGGACATTCAAACATTTTTCATATGGCAGGGCTCCTTTCTACTCGTCGGTAACCAACTCCTCCTGTTGGATTCCTGGGCACCGATTGGCTGACAGTGCTGTCAGGAGGGACATGCCTCTCCTCCAGTCAGCACTGAACCTGATGACGAACGACTAGAATCTGATTGGAGGAGATCAATAGTACCACTTCCTCATCCTCCCGCGTGTGGCGGCAGGACGAGTGGAGCGTACATCAGTACAATTGACTAATCCAAATTGGGGAGGAAAGGTATACAATATTGGCGATTCCAAGTTTAGAGGGGGAAAGAAAAAGGTTTAACACACAAGGGCATTCATTTTCTTAAGGATTACAAATATTTACAAAAAACAAACTACCGTATACAAAAGCTAATGGTGTGTTTGGGAGCTGCGTGTGGTAATTCACAACACTGAGGCAAGGACACATAGATAACTCACAAAGAGTTTGAGATGGCGGGCACAGACCAGGCCATCTCCTCCATTGTTGCCCGGCCCACAAACCACCAGCACTGAGGGCCTGGACTTGACCAGGGATTCCAGAGGATAGGACTGTGAAAACAGATGAAGGAGATGAAAACATTGCATCATCACCAAGCCTGCTCCATAACGCGCAGTTAAACGCAGCTAAATCAGAGCAGGTCTGACCTTGGCGACCGCAGTAGCACAGCTCAGCCCGGCCAGCTCCATCAGCTGATCCACACTAAAGCGGTACTCTGAGAACAGCTCCTCGTCGATCCTCTGGGCCTCCTCCTGCCTGTACGAAAACAAAGGGTGTCCGTCAGAACGACAAAAAATAATAAGGGGTAGTCCTGGGTTATTTTAGAGTTCAAGGAGCCCACAAAACAAAAACACTAAGAGTGCGTCTGCATGATGCCCAGGATTCGGCTGAAAGGGGGCGGGGCAGCTGCTCACCCTAAGTATTTAATTGGCTGGGTCATGGCAGTGGATTGACGTCTGGGCCACTCCTGAGTGAGCTGGTTGCTTCCACTAAGCAGCGGACACAATCCTCTGTTGTGTCCTCCTCCCCGCGACGTCACAAGGACCCCAAATCCAAGCAGCGCCCGCAGTCCTAACATACAGAGATGCTGCCCACTGTGTAAACAGGACAGCAATGAGTAACAGGAAAGAAACTGCGACAAAGAAAAGAAATACAGGTTGAAGTTTCAAATCCTATTAAAATTATATTAACAACGACTGAGAAAAACTATAAATACTGAGCGACCACTTATTCCAAAATAATAACTAATTGCCCCCATAAATGCTAGAATTCGCCTGGGCATGGAATCATCAAAGCGTGTCACAGAGATACTGGCCCCATAGGGTGGTGGCCCCAGACGCTCGATTGGATTGAGACTTTGTGACTGAGGAGGCCATTGCAGTAAAGCTGTACTCAATTTCGTGTCTCCACGGCTACACTTGGAGAGATGCACCTGAACGTCAATAACATTCAGATATCCAATGGCATTCAAACGTTGCTCCAAGATACCAATGTGCGGCGCGAATACACACATCCACACCACCGCCAGCCCGCATTGGTGACACCCAGCAGGCTGAATTCACGGACTCCAAATGCTGGTCCTCCCGTCAGTGTAAAACAGCATCAACTGGCATTAAACCGACCGGGCAATGTTTTCCACTCCGCCATTGTCCGGTGTTAAGAGTTCCTTAGCCCACTGCAATCGCAGTTTCTCGTTTATCGCCAACGAGTCGAACTCAAAATCAGTGACATGGTGCTGGTTGTGTGTTCTATTAATATGTATCTTTCTGATCCACGTTACTCAGCGCTTATCTGGCTAACTGTAGCCCCTTCGTGGCCTTTTATGTTTATTTCTAATAGCTAAAAAACAAAACTACATGACCGCCCAAGCAAACTCGCCTCGCAAAAAAGAAAGGCTTTGACGCTTAATTATCTCATCTGTAGAACTTACCGAATGGGATTCGTTATTAGACGAAACGTTAGTTTCTTAATACTTCACTTGGTTTCATGCACTATAACAATACAATTTTCTAACCTGCAACAGAATGAAACGTTGAAGTTGTCAGTTAGAGTCTATAACCACGGCCCAGATTTCGTCACGAACCGAGTAACCTTCGCGTTTTGATTGGTCCATATCTGGTCGCGATATATGAGTTTGTATCTCCGTTCATTCCTCTCGTGAGTATATATAAAGCGAGAAGTACAAACTGAGTACAAATTACAGATTTATATATATATATAAGTTTACAGTTAGATATACACGCTATGTCACATATGTCATACTTATATATAATCGTTATACAATAAGAGCGAGCGAGCGAGCGAGAGA
>JAOVYW010006618.1:0-11387 GCA_025775045.1 Hiodon tergisus
ATTGTGACCTTTGTGTTCAGAACTTTCGAAGAGGACTGTAGTAGAGACTGGATTATTGTGACCTTTGTGTTCAGAACTTTCGAAGAGGACTGTAGTAGAGAGTGGATTATTGTGACCTTTGTGTTCAGAACATTCGAAGAGGACTGTAGTAGAGACTGGATTATTGTGACCTTTGTATTCAGAACATTCGAAGAGGACTGTAGTAGAGACTGGATAGCAGGTAGCAGGGTTAATATCCCAGGAGGGGGAACTGCTGTTTATACACTCAAGTTTGAGTAGCAACTAAGTTACATAAAGTGAATACAAGGTTACACTCCACTTTCACAACATGCTTCCATCCTTTTCAACAAATTCCAGAAATGCAAAGCCGCCATCTGAAACCTTAATGTGACCAAACCATTATTGTGACTTCCAGGTTTGTCTTATTTTTATTGTTTCTAGTGTTGTGGGCGGTCTCTGAGAAAACAGCTGGACAAAAATATCAGCTTCCACAAGCTGGTGGCCTACATGATTGGCCTAATGACAGGTACAAACGTTCTCATTTTTGTATCGATTAAGTGTTGGAAATGCGGACCACTGAAACAAGCCTAGAAAAAGATTTTTTAATGATGTTTTTAACGTTACGCAAGTTCAAAACGTACCTTTTAATGATTTATGCTAAATGTCCTGTTGTGAGTTGGACAATTTGCCTGGGGACAGTAGATCTTATGACGTGTTAAGGATCAGCTCTGTTTTTAGTATTTTAGGTAAATGCTTGTCTGATTGTAAGTTAAAGAATTTTACCCATTGGGAGGATAGTATACTTGTGTCATTTAGGAGAAAATACTGACTCATTTGCTGACTCACTAACTCATCCCAAAACACCTTTATCTTTATCCAACTACCCTGATCTGCAACAACAAGAAAAAAAATTCCGAAATTGTTATTTCATTGAGGGCATATCATAAACTCCTGAGCTGGAAAATGGATTTGTTTTGTATGTTTGCATTTGCCAAGCTGTGCACACCATTGCCCATTTGCTCAACATGGAGTGGTTCAACCTGAGCCGACAGGGAAAGTTCGACAACCTCAGCACTATCCTCTCCAGCCTGGGCCACGCCCCAGGGGAAACCTTTCTGAATCCCATCCGCTCCACCGACACCGTGAGTCTTTCCAGCTAGGCTCAGCCTTATTCAGAGCAAATCTAAAGAATTTGTTTGCTGTGTTACTATTTAATCCAGTTCAGTGTAGCTTAGAAGAGACACATCGGGCTCACCGCTCTGACGTCGTCTCCCTTTCCAATCAGACTCCGAGCCACGTGGTGTTCACCAACATCGCTGGGATCACAGGAGTGGTCATCACCCTGGCACTCATCCTCATGATCACCTCATCCATGGATGTCATCCGTGTCAACTACTTCGAGGTGTTCTGGTACACCCACCACCTCTTCGTCATTTTCTTCATCGGGCTCGTTATCCACGGAGCTGGGTAAGAAGGTCCTCTGGCACGCCACCTGTTTGGACACGACGGTCCCAGCACTCAGCCGTTTTCCTCTCCTCTCTCTCCAGGCGCATCGTGCGTGGTCAGACCGACACGGATCCGCCGCACAACGCGTCCGTCTGCAAAGACCGCCCTCTGGATTGGGGGAACGTCCCAGAGTGTCCCGTTCCGCAGTTTGCAGGGGGCTCCCCGCAGGTAGGAGAGTCCTTCAGTAGTTTCCCAGTCCAGCATCTGCCGCTGTGTAATTATGGCCATGATTGAAGGCCTCATGTTCTCCTGTCCCCACACCCAGACTTGGATGTGGGTGATAGGTCCCATGATCCTCTACCTGTGTGAGCGCGTGCTGCGATTCGTCCGCTACCTGCAGCCAGTCACGTACAGGAAGGTGAGCGAACCGCGGGAGGGCTTCAGCAATTGAGCGTGACAGAAAAACTTCCATAGGCGTTTGGCAAAGAGTCCCGTCTAAGTGCTTTAAATGTTCCCATACAAGTTTCTAATCCCCGCTCTCCGGTCAGATCGTGATCCACCCCTCCAAGGTGCTGGAGCTGCAGCTCGACAGGGCGGGATTCAGAATGGAGGTGGGCCAGTACATCTTCCTGAACTGTCCCGCCATCTCCCAGCTGGAGTGGCACCCCTTCACTATGACCTCCGCCCCGGAAGAGGACTCATTCAGCGTGCACATCCGCTCTGCGGGCGACTGGACCCAGAAACTCATCAGCATGTTAGAGCAGCTGCCCGAAGGGGCCCAAGGACCCAAGTAAGATGTTCCTCCCTTTTCTGTAAAGGCTAGCAAGTCGTGGCAAGAGAAATGTCCCTCCCGGGTCATAGATATTTGAAAAGACCCTGGGCACTTGACGCTTGAACTGCCGTGGCCTGACCTCTGACCTCTGACCCCTGAACTGTCACCCAGAATGTGTGTGGATGGCCCATTCGGCACCGCCAGTGAGGATGTGTTTGACTACGAAGTAAGCATGTTGGTGGGCTGTGGGATTGGTGTGACGCCCTTCGCCTCCATCCTAAAGTCTATCTGGTACAAGTTCAAGGAGTCCAACCCAAAACTGCTAACGAGAAAGGTACTTTTTTATTTATTTAGATAAAACTCCTTGGCTCCAACACCACCTTAATGACAAAGCAGCACTGTTGTCTCAATAAAGTCGACTGACCTGTTCCAAGTTAATTTATTGTGGATGTTGTGAGGTAGACACAGGACTTTATTGTGTTATCCTTACATAATTGCATATCAAAGTTTACTTGGGGATTCCAGGAGATTGGATTGCCTTTTATTTCCTGTTTGTAGATATACTTCTACTGGTTATGCAGAGAGACGCATGCTTTTGAGTGGTTTGCAGACCTCCTTCAGGTGCTGGAGAAAGAAATGGAGGATCGAGGCATGGGAAACTTCCTCACCTACAAGCTCTACTTTACTGGATGGGACCACAGTCACGTGCGTAGTCAGAGGTTTTAATACAGGAGCGCAAATCACCCTGTAGTTTGCTGACCCCTGGTGGTGTGCAAATGTATCACCTCACCAGTGGACGAAGTAGGTTTTCTGCTTCTCTTCCCAGGCTGCTCATGTGATGGTCCACTTTGACAAGGACACAGATATCATCACTGGTCTCAAACAGAAGACCCATTACGGCAGACCCAACTGGGATAACGAGTTTGAACTGATCCGAAAGGAGCATCCCTCGTAAGTCTATACAGGCCCTTTTTTGTCTTTTTGTGCTGCACTTGTGATGATGTATTTACCTACAAGTGCCTTTGTACCCTAAGGAAATTTGTAAACCATACCACAAAAAAAAAACATAGCTTACATGGTTTCTGTAACATGGCATTTCGGTGGGTTTGAAAGAGCAGATGGAGATGTGGAGGGCACTGACGAATGATTTCGTTTTCCCGTCTTTGACTCGTGAAGGTCAGTGGTGGGTGTGTTCCTGTGCGGCCCTGCCGCGCTGGCCAAGACCCTGGATCGGAAATGCGTGAAGTACTCCGAGGTGGATCCGCGGAAGACAAAGTTCTACTTCAACAAGGAGAACTTCTGAGGAGGAGCATCTTTGCCCGTCACCTGCTCTTTGGGCGTCTTAACTTGGTCAAATGATTGCTCCTGCTTGTTGCAAGTGGAGGGTGTGCTACAGTGCCATGCAAGGTTGAACACGTGGGGGAAATCAAGAGTAAAATTCCTTTCCTTTCGTTGTAAACGTGCATTACTCAATTGCATTTTTCTCAAAGGCTAATAAGCAAAAGACCAGTCACAGTTGTTTGTACTGCAGCCTCTGTGACTGGGGAAATGGAATAACAGGAATAACAGGTGGACTATCCTGTTATTCAGGCATGGAAAAGTAGAATCATTCCATTTACAATGCATGGATCTAAGTGCTATTATTACCATTATTGCTGTAGTTGTATATCATTCCGAATCTTTCCAATGTTGACCGTTCTTTTAAATGGTCTTGCTATTTTGAGGTGTTCAAAATTTTGTTTTTTAATTCTTGTTATATCTCTTAAAATAACTGGGCAAAAATCAACCTACTGATGTACCTATGTACAGGAATTATTGATTGCAAATTCCAATGTCAGGATTAGTTGGTCCTCCTGTTGTACCCTTGAACAAGCTGCTTAACCCAGATCCAATAAATAAACCCCGCTTTAAAGTTGGACACAAATTGGCATTATGTATGGATGAAAATGTTATTAAACTGACTATACACATACCCTCTGTAGTTTGGGATTATATTTAAAAAATGAAAAACTGGATTAGAATTAAAATGTATTGTGACTGGGGGAGCAACGCCCGTGCTGGCGAGACTCAACAATGTCCATCTTCGCTTGTCACTAACCAGCAACTACTGACGGCTTTCTGGGGCGCCTACAGGTAGGGAGCGCCTCTCCTCCATTAGGCACTGAACCTCGTATACAAGGACGTGCAGCCTGACGTGTGTAAATTGAACGCAAACCGACATGAATTAAACTTGGTTTGTATGTTTACGTTATGTAATGAAGATGTTATTAAGCTGGAAACACCCCCTCTCGTATTTATGTACTTCCACAGGGTATTTCATATTTTCCTTAATAGAAAGCTTTCAAAAACTATCTGAACTTTCCGTTTTTAGATAAATCGTTTTGTTGATTTTAATGACCTAGGAAGTAATATGAAATGGTTCCATGGTTCCTCACACTTCAGATTAACTAAGTTACATATAAAATTACTTTCCTTACGTTATTTGGGTCCGTTACATGCAGTAAGGTAATGAATATGAAAAACCATAAAGCAGCACAGTCCATTGAGGTTTTTATTAAAATCTGTCTAATTACGTTATATTATGTCATATGTTCAAGGTATAACTGGCAGCTTAAAATGGTTTGTTAAATTATAAGTATATGTTTTGAGAAGTAAAAACACCCATATTAACTCAGACCCCTAAAAAGGTTTTAGTATAAAATCTGTAGAATGTTCAGGCCAGAAATACAAAAATAATATTTACACAAATAATATAAGTTTGTCAAGTAAAAATGGATAGCTCCATGTGCTGTAACTGTTGTAAATCCTCGTGGAAAATGTCAGTACCACTGCGGTGTGAAAAAGCATTCCGACCCCTACCAACTTTAGCTAATATTGTACAGTAAGAATGTGACAGCTACGAGATATTTTAAATGTCAGTAGTATCCTATACAAAAATCAGTATAACGTGGTGACTATCACTGTGACATCCACGAAAATAAGTCTTCCGTAATAGCCTACAGCAGCATTACTCGCCATCTTCAACGAGACCAACAGCACAGTGCAATCGGAAGTAGTTTACCGTTGTCGTAGCTCGAATTAGCTTTGTAGTCCTTTCGTGGGACTACAAAACACACACAGTCACAACAGGGTCTTAAATAATGTTTAATTGTGTAAAATGTGATATAATTGTAACGCGATAGCTGCAGAGTTTTATTTTGACTGACTGTTGAATATATACTTAAATATATAAATAAATATATACATGAATCCAATATCGCTAGCTTTGCGACAGTTTGTTAAAGACATGTTCAACATGGTCATACTCAATATACGGCTACTTTGCTACACGTGGGTAATCGGTGATCAACATGGCTAAGAAAAGGAAAGTTGAGGAAAGTGAGGGTAAAGCAAAAACTAAAAGGTTTGTATGAATCATTATAAATACTGTGTATTATAAAACATTCGATGATGTGATTTCAATACTGTAGCTGTCTTCCACGGGAAATATCGTTCGTTTAACCAATCAATCAAGTCTATCAATGAACTGTATCAGCACAGATCCATCACTAAAATTTAATTACTTGAAAACGGGGAGTGCCACAAACACAAAATGCAAATAAAACGTATCTATATTGTATAAACGTAGGTGCATAATTTCGCGCGGTGGTTGTTTTTATTACGATACATTTAATAGTCGTGTATTTTGTATTTGTATTCATACTTGTATGGAGTTGACCAATAAAATTATCCGTTTGAATTATTCTGCAGGAAGAGCGTGAAAGTATCTGAAGTGGCATACGATGACAACGAAGAGGAGTTATTTCATGCAGACGATACTCTCATAAGTGCCAGCGAGGACGAGGTAGGGTTGTCTGATACAATGTACCTCGGTAATTCCGTTTTACCGATTATATTTAAAACAGAATTGTCGTTTTTTTAAGGAGAAAGGGGTTTAATCGGCTTAAGGTGTACACGGTTTGATCTTTATATTGTCTGTTTTCAGGGTGGAAGTGATGATGAGAGGAAGCACCGCAGACTTCTGGAGGCCATTAGCGCCCTGGGAGGAAAGAAGAGGTTAGGTTTTGAGTGAGCACAAAGACTCATTAGTGATGTGTTGTGATGTCGCAGTCACTACATTTGTCATTGTTTTCGCAGGAAGAAATTGGCTGAACGTTCGGAAGCGAGTGTGCAGGTGTCTGAGTTCGCTGTCAGTGCTGAAGGTAACCTAGCATTGATCAAGTGCAGTTGTTTGGTGTTGAGGTTATGGTTTCAGGTTCAAGTCCTGGTACAGCTGGTAATTTCAGCAATGTCCTCGGATAACCAGATTTACATCTGTAAATATCAACTTCTAATATAGGTAAATTACATAATTGCAGAATAAGAATATTAAATGATAACACTTTGATCTTAATTACTTGGATCATTTGTTGGCTTAAATGAATGTAGTTGAACACATGTGCAGGATACTCTGTGTTATATTAAAATATCTGAAGAACTGACATTGCCAAAACGGGGCTACCTAACCCTGCTCCATACCATGTTTTGGATTAATTAATCTCTCAACACATATTCAGCCATTAGAAGGTCATTATTATTTATTTTAGTAACTAATTATATGGAATTTTTTGAATATTGGTCTATAAGTGTAATATTAATTATATGTGTGTTTCCAGGTGCCGGCGACAAGGTCAGCCTGTCTGACCTCCTTGGCACCATGGATCAGGCCCCAAACACTGTTAAGAAGACCAAGAAACAGCTGAGGAATCTAAAGAACCGCCAAGACACACTTGAGCTGCCCCTGAGTCGACAGCAGACCGAGATGGTGAGGGGGTCTTTGGGGTGGGCTGAAGCACTCAGAAGTTTGTAAACGCGGAGCAGCAGAGAGGAACAGAGGTCTGCCCTCCTCTAAATTTACGTTTCAGTTAGTTAGCAGACGCTCTTACTCCGAGCTACTCACAGTCAGTAACGGTCTTCTACACAGTAGGACAGATGCACCCAACGGACTGTACAAATGAAGCACTGGTTCAGGTTCCTGCGGTCATTGCTCACGCTCATTACTAGTGGGATTGTGTTAATCCACAAGCTGTATTGTTGCTGCATGGATGCATGTCTGGCGGTGATGGACACTAACCCGCTGTTTTCCCTTCCCTATAGATCCAAAGAAAAGTGGCCTACGACAAGGTCTCGAAAGAGGTGTCCCACTGGCAGAGTCTTGTGTCGCAGAATCAGAGGGCTGAGCAGCTGGTCTTTCCTCTGAACCAGGAATCGTCTGGGCCAAAGCGCGTGGAGCAAATGGTTGCTGGATGGAAGGTAAATCTGTCTCAAAATAGACTCCTGGAGTAAAATGTAATAACCCATTAAACCTTCCCTTATTTTTGTTTTTGCTGTGCATTTAAGGCACAGACCCCATTGGAGATGGAGATATTCAGCCTCCTGCATAAGAACAAGCAGCCTGTCAATGATCCTGTCTTAACACCTATGGAAGAGGCTTCCATAAAAGCCATGAGCCTGGAGGAGGTATGGATTTGATTATTATTATTGTTGCTGCTGCTGCTGCTGCTGTTATAGTATTTATTAAGTTACACTTAACACTCTTATCCAGATCAACTTTGTTAAAGATTTTTACATAATAAAACTGGATATTTACTGAGGAAATCCAGGGGTACAGCTGCTTCGGTTATGTTTGAACCAGGAACCTTTGGGTTCGGTCCGACACCTTGCAACAAACAATGCTAGGAAATCCTATGTTAACGCTCTGGAAATGGCACACTTCAGGTTTGCTCTTAAGTTTTTTTTTGTTTTTTTGTGGTGGTGGTGGTGATGATGATGATGATGATGATGACGAATGGCCCAATTTCAGGCGAAGATCCGTCGTGCGGAGCTGCAGAAGGCCCGGGTGCTGCAGTCCTACTACGAGGCCAAAGCCAAGCGGGAGAGGAAGATAAAGAGCAAGAAGTGAGGTTCTTCTTCAGGGCGTCCCGTTTGGCTGCACCTTTTCTGTTCCACACCGCTTTCCAACTCACGTCGTCATTGTTTGGGTTTGAAATGATCAACGTTGCGTTTCAAAATTAGCAATGCATTTTGGTCTGAGGTTCACTGCTAAGAATGCCTTCTGGCCCTTTAAGCCCCAAACTTTGTGTACCCCTGGTCTAGACCCTTTTTACTGTATGTAGTGCTACTCAGGAAATCTGCCTTAACAACAGCTAGATCTCGGAGACCTGTGACACTTGGCTAATGACTCCTGCTTAGCCTGCAGGTCTTATGCGTAACGAGGCAGCTATTTACAAAGAAACCTCAGTCTTACGGAAAGGCTGACAGTGATTGCCAGCACATGACGGCGCGTCCCTCTCACGCAGGTACCACAGGGTCCTGAAGAAGGCGAAGCGTAAGGAGTTCCTGAAGGATTTCGAGGAGATGCGCAGGACGGACCCTGCTGCTGCCCTGGAGGAACTGAAGAAGATGGAGCTGGCCAGAATGGAGGTGGGCGAGGGTGCATGCGTACATCATCACAGCCGATGGTTTTTTGATGAATTTGGGTCTTCATGTCTCGTGCGAAATGCTGCGGGAATGGAGACCGTTGAGACAAATCGCTACATTTTCTCCGCTTCCTGTAGGAGAGGATGTCTCTGAAGCATCAGAACAGTGGAAAGTGGGCCAAGACTAAAGCAATCATGGCAAAATATGACGACGAGGTGAGACGCTCCTTTTTATTGTTGTTATTAAAAAATGTGTATATGTTCCTGGCATGGGTCTGGGCCTTACCTCCCCATTATGTAACTCTCTTTCCTGATTGAGAAGTTAGTCTAAGAGGAAAACTGTTATTTTGTCTTTGGTCTTCTTCAGGCCCGAAAGGCCATGCAGCAGCAGCTGGAGATAAATAAGGAACTGACGCAGAAGCTAGTGGTGCTCTCGGAAAGCGAGGAGGAGGAGCAGCCGGAGGAGGCCGAAACCTTGCCGGATTTTGTCAACGAGGCGCAGCCGGCGGTTGACCCAGCGAACCCCTGGATGTTGGGCAAGCTGACGACGGAAGAGCCAGAGTCAGCCGAGAGCAGCGGCTGTGCCGTCGCCGTGCCGACGGCCGAGGACACCCAGCCGGGAACATCCGATAGCAACGACGATGATGATGAGGAGGAGGTGGTGGAGGAAGAGGAGGTGCTTCTCAGAGAGTTTGAGGAAAGGCGAAAGTTGCGCCAGGCGGACTTGGCGCCAACACTTCAGGGGGAGAAGGAAGGTGAGACAGATTATTTAGACACCTTGAGAGGCAGTGCCTTCTAATTACTTACCGCTATACTATTACGTAGTGATTGTTGTTTAATCGCCATTCCTAAACTCTTTCATTTGTAGAAATTGGATATTGACTAAAAGTATACACAGCTGTGATATATACAAATGAATTGTATCTAATGGTTTCCGTCTAAGCCAGAGTTTGTTCAGGTATATTTTGATGGCTTAGCAGATGCTGTTATCTAAAACAACTTACACAGCTTACCATTTTTGACATGCTTACATTTGTTTATACAGCTGGATATTTACTGAACTGATTCAGGTTAGGTAACTTGCTCTGGGATACAATAGATATAATGGTGAGACTTGAACCAGCTACCGACTGGTTACCAGTCTGACACCTTAACTGCGGCACCACAGAGCTGCCTGTCTTTGTTCCTCATCTTCTGTCCACTTTATTCTCGGGTGATTCGAAGAAACGGCCGTGCAGAATACGGACGAGGCGGCGGCCAACGCGGTCTCCGACAGCGACGAAGAGGAAACGGCTGTTTCGGAGTTCAACAGCCTCTTCCAAAAGCTAGTGGAGAACGAGTGCGATGCCCCGGTGGGCAGGCGAACGGAGTCCAACACGGACGGAGGCGAGCGGGAGGAGCCGGCTTTTCTGGACGAAGGGCTGACGCGCGTGCAGACCCTGGAGGAGGTGGAACTACTCTGTCAGGACCTGTCTGCCGGGGATGATGAGCGCGCGACGCAGCCGCAGGAGGCCGGAAGTACTGCAGTCCAACAGGCTAACCAGAAGAAAAAGAAGAAAAAGAAAGTGATTGACCGTAATGAGGTGTTGACAAAAGAGGCTAATGTCATCAAAGTCCCCCTGGCCCCAACCGTTATTGAGGAAGAGGAGGTAAAGATGAGCGGCCACTTCTTTCCCTCAGACCCCCAAAATCGTCCTGAGCAAATGTGAACATTGTATTAATTGCTAAAGTGTATCCCCACCCCTCTCTTTCAGGATGAAGTGGATCAAAGGATGATCATTAAGGAGGCCTTTGCCGGCGATGACGTAATCTCTGACTTCCTGAAGGACAAAAGGAAGCAGGAAGCAGCGGGGAAGCCGAAGGTCGTGGACCTGACCTTACCCGGCTGGGGAGAGTGGGGAGGGCAGGGCCTGAAACCCTCGCGCAAGAAGCGCAGGAGGTGAGGACAGACGTGTTCTCAGGATGTTGTGTAGCACACCACCTTCCTTACCTTTTCCCTGTAATTAGAGGCTAGCCATAGTTATTGTTACCATGTCACTTTTGGGGGCTTCTGCGCCCATATGCTATCTGTAACCTGTTGTACCTGTGTAGCCTGCTTGACTATATGCAGTTGCTGTTAGGCACCCTCTGGATTGTGTCTGCTGAATTAATTAAATGGAATGTATTATGTAACGAGTTGATTTTTGTCTGTGATATAAATATATTGTTGAATTCACTTGCCTGTTGCAGAATATTGTTTTTCATCTTCTTTTAAGAATTACATTTTTCCTAATATTTAATTCATGCACACTCAATGTCTTCCGTTCTCTCCACAGGTTTCTTGTAAAAGTGGCTCCCCCTCCGCCAAGAAAGGACGAAAAGCTCCCCAATGTGATCATTTCTGAGAAGAGGGATTCCTCTCTCGCACTCCACCAGGTGGGTCCTGCACCAAATTATTTAAAAAAATGTTTCCCCCCTCTCCCTGGCTGTGTGACTTGCTGTTACCCACCAGTGACCCATGTGTTAACATGCATGTAATGTACAGCTACTTGCATCTGTTAGTATTGGGGGGGGGGGGGACCGTAGCAATGATGTACGTTTCCCTTTGCTGTTACCACTACTTATTCTTTATTACTGTAGCACGCCGACGTGCTCGGTTCGGGAATAATCGGAAAACACACTTCCGGGTTCTTCGGCTTCTTGCCGACTTTATTTTAATAAACAGAAAATAA
>JAOVYW010006619.1:0-11387 GCA_025775045.1 Hiodon tergisus
AAAAACTAACAGGTCTGTGAGAGCCGGAATTCTTACTGGTTGGTAGGTGATCAAATACTTATTTCATGCAATAAAATGTTTTAGATTCCGTCTCTCACAGTTGAAGTGTACCTATGATATAAATTACAGACCTCTACATGCTTTGTAAGTGGGAAAACCTGCAAAATCGGCAGTGTATCAAATACTTTTTTTGGCACCCTACATAAATATGAACATAAAAGCCTGTGAAATGTAATTGTTATTTATCAGCTTCATCTTACACAAAGATATGAGCTAAGTCTAAACTTTAAATTAAAATAGTTGAAATAGTTAGAAGAAGAAAAAAAGTGTGTCACAATTATTGGCACCCCTGCATTTAGTACATTGTGCAGCCTCCTTGGCAAAGACAACAGCGCTGTAAAATAATTTTGATGAGGTGAGAGAACAATGATCTGAGACCTTTCCTCCATACAGAAATGCCCCACAACATCACTTATCCACCACCATTCTTCACAGTGGGCATTACGTTCTTTTCTGCATGACCATTGCTCTTTTCACGCCAAACCCAGCACTGGTGTTTCTTACCAAATACCTCTATTTTAGTCACATCAAAGGTTGGAACCTGGTCCCAATCACAGTTCCAATGACATTTTGCAAACTCCAGGCGCTTCCATTTGTTGTTAGATTACAGCAGAGGCTTTGTTCTGGCTCTAGTTGTTTTAAATTACTTAATTAATGCCCTAATAGTGGAGACAGGAATTGTCAGGCATAGCTATCTTTTTTATAGCCATTTCCTGATTTTTGAAGGTCAACAACCTCTTGTTTAATTCCATTTGTGTGTTCTCTGGCTTTACCTATGTTTATGGATAACTAAGGGAGTGCAAAACAGATGCAAAACAGAATTTGGAGAAATAATTTTTTTTTTTTTTTTGATTATTGCCAAGTTTATTATTGCCACAGTTTCAGCAATTCCAATCAATAAATGTTTGATTTTGTAGGAAGTTAAGGGAACTTAAATAAATAAATAATAAATAATTCAGGATTCCAGGGCTGGGTTAAGGCAGACTGGCATCAATGGCTGGTAGTAACCAATGGTGGGAGATGCTGACCATGAGACGAGGAGAAGAAGCTGATCTGGGTGGAAGAGGTGACAGCAGTAGAGGCAGGTGGTGCAGGTGGGGGGAATGGTACAGCCAGCTCCACGTTCAGAAGATGCAGACGCTCTTTCTTTGCTGTCAGGCTGAGGATTTGATCCTGGAGTCGTTGGTTCTCCTGTTGCAGGGAGTGCAACGACTTGAGCATCTCCACAACTGAGAAAGAAAAGAGAGGGAGTGAAACCACAGGTGACGACAAATAAAAATGAAGAAATAAAAAAAGGAGAGCAAATAAATAATATAAGAGAATAAGAAAATAATAGGTGAAACGGAAGGGAGAGAACGTGAGAATAATACAGGAATTTAAATGATCAAATTCAAGCTGATAAAACCATTTTCTTTATTGAAATATAAATTATTTTCAGTTTTGTCTTTAAAATTGCAATTGCCAAATGCGCTATAAGTCCTGCAACCACACATGGGAAGGCGGGAGGACAGATGATTCCATCCTCCAATCCAATCGCCTCAGAGCCACCAGTCCCTTTCACACTCTGCAGGCTACACAGCCCACCAGTGAGGCTCAGCGCCGACTGGAGGAAAAACACAACCCTGCAGAGTCTCAGAAGTCGACAAGAGACACTGGTTAGCGATAAACCGAAAGAATCCCTGCTGATTTCCACCCTCCCCTGCAGCATGGACTCACTGTTGACCCCCATGTCTCCATTCCCATGCTTCTCCAGTAGAAGTTCAATATGGGAGCTGGCAGGAGGCACGTTTTCAGGGCGACATCTGGCACCTCCATCCACCACTTCCCTTTGGTCAAACAGAAGGGGCAGACTGCTCATAGGGGACCTAAGCAAAAAAGATGGAAAAGATGGTTATTTTATCCGATTACAGTGAACTTGGGAAATTGAGGGGTTAGAAATAAAACTTATACTGACAAAAAAAAAAAAAGAGATGAAATAAGAGTTACTTTATGATGGAAAGGAAGAACAAAGGACTGATAGTTACTGAAGGTAAAAACTTGTGTGCGAGAGTATGGGCATATTACACAGAAATCAATGAAGTGATAGTTACTGTGAGGAAAGGCTCTCTCTTGGGGAAGTGCCTCGACAAACATAGTGACAGTCCTCCAGATCTGGCTCTGAAAGAACATTAGATATGATAAAATAAGTAAAAGAGCTATAGGTTGCAACCATAACAGAATATAGTATAACCAATATATCCCTCTACCCTTAACCATTTAACCATCCTTCCATTTTCAAAACCACTTATCCTGGTGAGGGTGCACACACCCACACCCATTTAACATGGCCAATTAACCTAACCCACAAGTCTTTGGATGATGAGAGGAAACCCACACAGACACGGGGAGAACTTGCAAACTCCACACAGACAGGAAAACCCGAACCGGGACTCGAACCCAGGAGCCCCGGCGCTGTGAGGCAGCAGTGCAAACCACCGCGCCACCCTCTAACCTTAACCATGTTAAGTTTAACCGTGGTACAAAGGGAGTAGGGAATCTGTGTGCCACGCAAGACCTGGCATTCCAGGATTTTTGCTGATTGCCAATCATCCTCAGCTATGAAATTGGTATAGCTGGAGGCAATGGCTAATGAGATACATCATAAAAAGCTACTGGTTTCTTTTGTCTGGGCCTGTACCTGAGGGGAAAGTTTTGGAGTGAGTTTGTAGCTTGTCTGTTTAAATGAATGTTTTTTGAATGTTTAGTGATCAGTGTATTTTAAACTTTGTCTGACTGAGAACCTGAATTGTGTTTTGACCAATTTTGAGAACTTGATTTGAACATCCTTTTCTTGACCGTGGCATTGTCTTGTCCCTTTTGCACTTCCGGCCATTAAACATTTCTTTAAATTTTTTTTTAAAAGCGCTTCTTTTCCTGTTGGTGTTTTTTGCGATTCTGCACATAATGACACAACCAACAAACAGGGTGTTGTTACAATAAGAAACTGACAATACTAACATTGACAATGCATACATGTACAAACATGTGATTAAAAAACAGGTTCATTACTAAACCCTGGGTTTTAAAGCAGTTAGTGTAGTAAGGGATACTGGAAGATATATCCAAATAGTATTTTATAGATCTTAACATTAAATTACAGTAAGGTGAGACCTTCATCTAAACAGCATGTTCTCCAATTTATTGTAATTCATTTAATAAAATTGAAAGGTACTAAACTTATCAATAACAAAAACTCTCTTTTCTACAGATAAGAAATAAATAAATATAAGCGACTTTGAGAGTGGCATGGTTGTTGGTGCCAGGTTTGAGTATTTCAGAAACTGTTTATCTACTGGGATTTTCATGCACAACCATCTCTTGGGTTTACAGAGAATGGTCTGAAAAAGAGAAAATATCCAGTGAGCAGCAGCAAAAATGCCTTGTTGATGGCAGAGGTCAGAGGAGAATGGCCAGACTGGTTTGAGCTAATAGAAAGGCAACAGTAACTCAAATAACCACTCGTTACAACCAAGGTATGCAGAAGAGCATCTCTGAACGCACAACACGTCAAACCTTGCCACTCCTGTCAGCTAAGAACAGAAAACTAAGGCGGGCAGACCAAAATTGAACAATAGAAGATTGGAAAAACACTGCCTGGTCTGATGAGTCTTGATTTCTACTGCGACATTCAGATGGTAGGGTCAGAATATGGCATAAACCATATGAAGCATGGATCCATCCTGCCTTCAATGGTTCAGGCTGGTGGTGGTGGTGTAATGGCGTGGGGGATATTTTCTTGGAACACTTTGGGCCCCTTAGTACCAACTGAGCATCGTTTAAATGTCACGGCCTACCTGAGTATTGTTGCTGACCATGCAACATCACCTCAAACTGGTTTCTTGAACATGACAATGAGTTCACTGTACTCAAATGGCCTCTACAGTCACCAGATCTCAATCCAATAGAGCACCTTTGGGATGCAGTAGAACGGGATATTCGCATCATGGATCTCAGAGGAATGTTTCCAGCACCTTGTTGAATCTATGCCACGAAGAATAAGGCAGTTCTGAAGGCAGAAGGGGGTCCAACACGTTACTAGCAAAGTGTACCCAATAAAGTGGCCGGTGAGTGTATATATAAATATGTACTACAAGAAAACTTCACATACTAATGGCTAAATATATTTTGGTTATTATCATAACCACGGGTACCTAATAAACTGGCCGGTGAGTGTCTATATAAATATGTACTATAAGAAAACTTTATATACTAATGGGTCAATAAATTTTGGTTATTATCATAACCACGGTTCCCTAGAAATAGAAATATTAACCACAATTAATGGGTTACTTCCCTCAAGATCCCAGAAACATCTGAACAGATATGCCAAATCTTGCGAAAGCATTCCTGAAGTGATGCCTCCGTATTTCTTACTCAAGCACTGCAGCCATTACACTGTTCTATTTTTTCTTCTGAGCTACTGCAGCAGTGTCTGCATAGACTGATGGTTAATATTTCTATTTTAGGAAACCATGGTTATGATAAATACCCAACGTTCCCTTCCAAATACGAAATATGAACCATCACTAATGGGTAAGTATGAACAACCTGAGGACAGCCATAGGGTTCTATGCATGCTGCAAAGCACAATTTACATCCTGTGCATGTGCAGGCATTATACTCACCCATCAATCACCAGTGGAGGGATCAGCTCTAGAAGCCACCCTCAGCATTCTAGCCCATCCACAACGTTCAGTTGGTAGAATCTTGTCACTGCAGATGTCGGTAACCAACACACCCTGTGACATCACCTAAGAACTGGCATGTCCCTTCGTAGAATGGCTCGTAACCTTATTTGGCGGAATCAGCTTGCTGCACTGATACGCCATCTTTACTGTCTCAGTGAACAACCAGGAAAGTCTTAGACAGCTTAGCCTGGTGACTGAGACCCATAACAAGAACTGGTGTTTGGACTGGTGTAAGTTCTCCATTCTCTGTTAGACTGGAAAGAATGGGGACAGAAAGCTTCCAATTCCACTGACTGGTTCACAGGGAAAGCAAAAACACAGGGTTTGGCTGGAGGGTAACCTTCACCCTCCCTCGATCTGAAAAGAGCAAGCACTCTCTGGACACAAACAAAGCCTGCCAGGCACTTTGTGGAAGTGATTGCCAATAAAAAGGCATTCTTAAAATATAAAAGCCTTAGCTCTGTTGAGCACATCGGCTCAAAGGGAGGCTTTGTCAAGGCTTGAAGCATGACATTTAGCCTCCACTGGGGAAAAATTGTTCCACAAAAACTGTCCTGACAACTGCCAGAAAATGGCCTCCAGGAAACATGGAGTGCACCTTTACATGAAAAGTGGAAATTGTTATCAGGTAAACCTTCAGCGTGGAAGGTGACTATCCTTCAAAAAGCAGGTCTTACGAAAACTACAGTATCACTGCCATGGAAGTGTTGGGATCCTCATCCACTGTTGGAATATGCCCCACTGGAAAATCATACTGGGAACTTTCCAGTACAGTTATAAACGAGGCTAGACCTGGGGTAGAGCCTCCATTCAGTGCAATCTAGAACTTCAATCGACAGGAGATCTGCTGCTGTGTTTATCTCTCCAGGAAGATGAACAGATCAGAGTGAGAGGAGATGTGCATGTGACCAGAGCAGAATCATGTTAACCAGATGCCGTAGACTGGGGGACTTACTGGAGGGGTTGTGCGCATCTCTGGAGTGCACAAACATAGGTGTGCGGCTGGGTTGTTTCCCCATGACCATGGAAACCGTGATTATGCGGTTGTGGTCACCTTTAAGGTCTCTATGCATTGGAGGCCCAAAGGAAGGGACTGTGATACTGCTACCATTAGGCCCAGAAGTAAGTCCACCATCACAATCCCAACTGGACAGAAAAAACCCAACTGTCAACATCTTGAACCACCTTTGGTTCGGTAAAGGTAAATCTGCCTAAAATTGTGAATCGGTCTGAGACTGCCATCCCACTTTGGCACCAGAAAGTACAACTATTTATGGCAAATTCCTTTCAAACAAAAATGTTTTTTTTTTTTAATCCTAGGTATTGCCAAGAAAACAGTCATAAGAAAAACTATGCATAATACAGGTCAGGTTAGTAGTCCTGCTCAGGTGTTACCTAAGCAAACAAATGTCTGTGTATGGCACAAACGACAACTGATTAACCACTGAAATGTGTTTTGGGTCATCGCTATAAAGCCGGCCACCTCACACGGAGAGCGCGAGGAAGTGGTACACCGGTCTATTCCAATTCAATCACCTTTGAATACCCTTTCATTTTACACACTGCAGGCCTGTCAACACAAGAGGTTTACACAGATTGAAGGAGAGGTATGACCCTCATGGTATTGGCTATCCTTCAGACACCCGGAAAGCAGGTGTCTGAAGGCAGAGGTTAGCAATGAGCTGAGAGAAACCCGGCCAATTTTCATCTTACAAGAGAGATGAGCACTGTGCACCGCTGCTATGCTCTCCCGGTCACAAAATTAAATGAAAATTTTGATAACTGGGCACAGTATGCGCTCCACTCTATTCTTAGAAATAGAATTAGTCAAAAAGTGCTGATTGCTGAAAACCCAGTGCCAAACAGGAAAAACGTATTTTCTGACCCCAGAGGCAGTCAAGCAAACTCATGGAACATGGCACATAACAGTAGACACACATAGGATAAGTTAAAATTAATAATTAAGTAACCGGTGAGGAGCTGAGGAGCTTCAGCAGAACAAACCAAGAATTCCAACAACCAATGTCAAATACAATAATCTAAAATTGGGGAGTAACTACATTTGTGCCTGTCATCATTTGTTCCAAGGCAGAGCCAAAGCTTAAAATTACGATTTTGCATTATGATTTTGATTGCGTTTGAAAACATTAAATTGTTTTTATTGATTTCATATGAACCAGAATTAATTAAATAATGTCTAAATAAATTCAATTTAAATATTAAATATAATATTAAATATTTATACCAATTACTATTTTGAAATCGAATACATTTTTGATACTAGTATTTTATCATTTATTTTAGTACATTCATAGGTTGCTATTCAGCATTTTGTAACAACATTAATTTTGCTGGATAGATGTTTGCTGATCCCTTCTAGTCTTATTGTTATTAAATCCAGCATGTTTGGATTTGGAGAACTTCCAACCATCATAATATTGATATTTTGCTGTAGAATTATTTGTAAGTATAGGTGCACTTGCATTCTCCTGCACCACCTCAGGTTCCTGCTATATTTTTTATTCATTTTCATTACACTATCACCCAATGTCAGTTGTAAGTTGATATTTGTATGGAGCTCAAATAGTAATTTAGCCAGGAGTTAAAATGAACAAAAGAAAGCTCATCTTAGGAAAGTACTGTAGTGCAACGATAGGAGAAGGAGAAGGCGAAAGGAGAAGGGCTGAGCTTCCCCACCCAGTTCCATGTGAGAATATGGGCCTTAATTGGGTGACTGGGCTTTAAAAATCAAAGGCAGCAAGTCTGTTCAAGACTGCTCAGGGTAAACCTGATTAAGGGTTTAATGAGGGAGATTTTGGTTTATTTAGAATGAATAATTTTTTCCCCTTTTTTAAACGCCATTTTGAGTGTCTGGTTCTGTATTTTAGCGCAAACAATCCCATGTGAAAATTGAACTCCCATGTAAGTGAGGCTGAGCCTTACTGACCCTGGGCTCTGTTATTTTGCAGACTGAGATATACGCAGACGTAGACGCAATGTTGTTGCAGTCTGCAGCACTACTGGCAGATTCTGCCAGGAGCATCTGGCTGACGATGTGGGGTTTAAGTTGTACTCCAGTGGCGTGGACACTGATTCAGGATGTCAGGATGGACCTACGCTGGACCTTGTGTGGTGTCTGATTTTAAAAAGGACTGTGAAAATGCCATTCTGAGTGTCATGTTCTAAGGGAAAATGACCCTACCATAATTAGCTTAGATTTAACATAAACTGGATGTTTCCAGTGTAAACAACATATACTAAAAATACAGGTCCAGTTAGTAGTCCTGCTCAGGTGCACCCAAGGCAAACAAATGTTTGTGTGTGCATATGTACCTGGCAGTGAACTCTGGGTCTGGAGAGGAGGCAGCGGTGGGGCAGAGGAAAGTGCACTGCCAAACACTCTAGCTGAACTCAGACTGTATGAAGTGCCAGGGAATGAGTACACCTGGAAAGAAAACCAGGTTAAATCACTTCCTCACCATTGCCTAATCACTCACTGATGAGAAAGAAAATGTTTAATATATATATCCAAATCTTTGTCCTTTATTAAAAACATATATATAAATGTGCTGATAGATTTTTTTTATGATGCATGAGTCAAAATTATTTCACTCAATGGCTACAAACTCTGCTGCTTTTCTTGACACAATCCATTTAGTCCATTGTGTTGCACTTTACAGAAAATATCTGAATGTAAAATGTATTAATTTAACTGAAATACAATTCTAAACTTTGTCTAATAGTTTTATATGAAATTTAGAATAAATAGGTGGCTTATATATAGCATTTGTGGTTGAGAAATGTCAAATAAATACTTAGTGCTTGCTAAAGCAGATTTACCTGTGTGTTTGGCACAGACGATGGTGGGGGCAGAGAGAGTGTGGAGGCGTGGGAAGACAGGAGTGCTGAGGAGAGAGAGGTACTGCACATTCCTGCTCCCAAAGAGAGTGGGTCCTTGTTAGTGGTGTAGATACCTGAACGACAGGGAGGAATATCACTGGGATATTAAGGAGTTTTTATAACATCCCGCTGTCTTGCTGGGCGTGACATTTTTTAAAGTCCTGCTAAGTACTCTGGGATAGATGATGAAACAAGTTGAAGGAAGAGTCCAGCATCTACAAGCAATTTTACAATGGCAAGATTACTACACTTTCATTTTGACTACAAATACTTACCAACTGAGGACAGAAGACATTTACTGTACTACTGTATGGGGCGTGCAATTCAGTGTAGGTGATTTTAGAGCTAATATAAAAACAGCTTTCTTTACATTAGTTCTAAAACTACACCTAATCACGAGTTGTATATTATACTTGAATATCAAAAGACCAAATTAATTTTTTTTAACTTTAATTAAACCATTTTTGAGTGAGGACTTGGCTGATTTTACACTTACAGAAGTTAAAGTATCAGGAGTAGATATGTTTGTCCCTTCTTAGATAGTATCCAATAGTGATATCTTGTTTTACATAGCTAGCCAGTGTACCATGTTCAGTCAATCCAAGAGGGTGTGTAGCTCCAGGGGCCCTGGGGGATGTTCCACATGCCTCTAATGAGGGCTAACGGGATAGTTACTGTCCTCATTGTGATCTGCAAGGTGCAATGCGAGGCGCGGACGCAACACCTTTGGCCATAGGACCATGTAAGTTCCAGTGTCCACCATGTTGCAGGGGCTACAAGGGACCTACAAGCTGTGGCCTCAAGGGAGGAGGGTGTATATTATTAATTTCTCCATCAATGTATTTTTTTGTATTTGCTGTAAAGCACTTGCGTTCTTTAAGAAAAGCACTTTATAAAAGTGCTTAATTAGTTGAGTGAACAAACCATACAAAAAGCTGTTGAACACTAAGCACATGCTGTTTTCAGACACATTTCAGTCACAGAAAACTAAAAACCAACTAAAAGACTTAAGTAGACTCACCAGAGTTTAGCAGTGACTCACTGTGCCCAGTGGGACATGAGTTTCGGGAGGAGACAGGCATGGAAGTGAGATAGGTGGTGCGGGGAAGGGTGGGAGTTAAAGGGTACAGTGCAGTCGGTAGAGGTGGAGCAATGTGGTGATGGGACCCATCTCTCTCTTCGCGTCCCTCTCGATTCCTATTGGCTCGTGGCCGGCCTGGCCCATGACGGCTCTTCTTATTTCCACGGTGACGCCTCTCACGTACTGTGGCTGTTGGCTGGGTCTCCAGAGCATCTGGTTCCTCCAGGATTGGGGGTGTGTTCTGGTGAGTTTTGCTGACAGGTTTGGCCAGCTTGTACTCACCAGGTGATCCCTTGCGCAGCTTGGTTGCCCCACCCAGCCCTCCTGTAGAGGTTATGCGCATTATGGAGCCAAAGGTGGAAATAGTCACTTTGGGCTCAAAAGATCCACCTCTGTTCTCTGCCCTGTTGTACCCTGGAGAGTTGTGGGGGGTATCAGCCAGGGTAAGGGCTGGAGGAAGTGGGGAGGGCTTTAGATACTTTTCCTCTTCTTCCTCCTCCTCTTCATCTTCCTCCACTTCTTCTTCTGCTACTCTCTCAGGGAGCTCCACAGCTGCTTGCTCCTCCTCTTGCTCTTGCTCCTGGACCAGACGAGATGAGGAGGAAAAATGCAGGAACTCCTGAGTTGAGGAAAGTGTCCCACCACCTGAAGATCAAACACAGAAACAAAGACACACAAGCAACAAATGTATGCACGATCCGAATATGTTGAAAATCACAATGGCAAATCTTCAGGCAGAATTTTTCATGTGCTTAGTGATTTCATTACCCAAGTCATCAAATGAATGATTGTGACAGAAAAATTGTGACAGGAAACAAATTTGGGTGCATGGCTACCTTAACTTGCAATTTCAAAACCTTTTGGACATTTGCAAAGACTTTAACAAAGTTTTTGACATTGAATATAATACATAGATGAATAATGTGTCATAGTGTCATAACACATACAAAGACAAAAAATCTAAAATCATAGACAAAGAGAGTGGAGAGACATAATGAGAAAGGAACAATGGCGTAAATGTTTGTACCTGTGTTGAAGGGGCTGGAGGAGCAGGAGGATGAGGAGCAGCTCTTAACACCACCCCCTGTCTTTTTGCTTCTGTGTCCTAAAGAGTGATTGTTCAGCTTCTTGGGCTTGCCATCACTGTCCTTGCTACTGTGATGACTAGAGGAAACCTAAATAGATACAGAAAGGCCAGCAGCGGATTTAGGTATGGGCGACATGTACAGCCGCCCAGGATGGCATTTTGCCAGGGGCGGTATGGGGAGCCCGCATTAAAAAATTTGGAATAGTGACATTCACGTGATCGTTTTTTTTAATCGCTCATTTGCACGTCACGTCAATGATATCATGACACCGTGAGGGACTGTGTGTCAATTCACCTCGTCGGAGTGGGCGCCCTGATTCTAGTTTGTGAGCTAGGCAGGCTACTGCCTGGGAAGGTCTCCCAGTCAGGAGTACAAGATGGAGAGGGGGGCAGGGGTAGGTTAACCTCAGGTCTCCCCAATGGAGGCCCGAGGTAGGGGGAGCAGGGGAATATATGAAATAGCTCACCCCTTTGTACAGTACTAACGCAATTAGTAAAATCAGTCACACTACAATGCTACCAAATAAATCAA